>VXBL01000362.1:509447-549067 GCA_013400195.1 Aramus guarauna | reverse complement strand
CACACCAGAGCAGGTACATCTCAAAGTGTTTGTGGTTGTGGTTATGTCTGTGCTGCAGCAGGTATACCTCGGAAGTGATTGTGGCCTAAGGACAAGTTCACGCTGGAGAAGGTACACCTCGAAGCATCTGTGGCTGTGGCTAAGTCCGTGCTGCAGCAGGTACACCTTGAGGCATCAGTGGCTGTGCGTGAGGTTGTGCTGGAGCACCTCAAAGCGTGTGGCCATGGATGAGCCCGTGACGGAGCAGGTTTACTTCTGAAGGGCCTGTGGCTGTGGGTAGGGCCACACTGGAGCAGGCACATCTCTGAAGGCATTGTGGCCTGTGGAGAAGGCCACGCTGGAACAAGTGCACCTCAAAGCAAGGGTGGCTGTGGGTAAGTCTGTGCTGCAGCAGGTATACCCCTGGAGAGACTGTGGCTCATAGATAAGGATCCCCTTGGAGCAGGTACGCCCCTAAGGGACTGCAGTCTGTGGATAAGTCCAGGCCAGAGCAGAGACAAGGTCCTTACTTTCAGTAAGTGCTATTTACCAAAGTCTTGCTCTTTGCCAGGAAGTATGCGGCCCAGGTCACTTCCTGGCCCTGTTTTGGACGCAGACGTGAGACCAGTGTGTGCGCGTTGGTGCCAGGATGATGGCCCTTATCTAACTTACTTATTCACGTCAGAAGAGTTTATGCAGATTTATGTCTGAGTTTAAAAAAAAAAAAAAAAAGAAAAAAAATATACAGTTAACCTCTGGGTCATTCGAATTTTTTATAAGTGGTTTTGCTTTGTTTTATTTTAAATTCTGACTCACCAAGGTTGTGTTAGGAGATGGTGAAGAAACCACTTTCATGGCTGTTCCACTGGGTGAGAGGAGTAGAAAACAGAGCTGTTAATGAAAGATTGGTGAAGTAGATCTTTAATGTTTATAATACAAACATAAAGTTACAGAGGTCAGCTCACTAAAAGGTGCCTTTCGTTATTAACAGTTGTACAAGGAGTCCAAACCTAAATTTGAATGAATATAGTTCATATATTTGGTTCTGAAAATAAAGTTGTCCTTAAATGATACGTATCACTGTCAGCATTGTTCTATTGACAACAGGTTTATGTGGGTATTTTTCTGTAAGAATATTCCCTCTCTTAAATCTTTATGATGGTGACTGTACAATCACAGCTGACCTTTCTTGCCCGGGAGCATGTACATCCTTTAAAAATGGATGTAACAAGGATTTCTAAATAGTGCTTGTTCACCTGTATTGCTTACTGTATACTTGCTGACCACAAGCTCACTCGTCTCCTTGCAGCGCCATCCTTTTCTGGGATTCATAACAAACTAGTTAATGACAATTCTTTTTCAAGTGCAGCACGTTGGGAGAATACAGGATTATTCGTGTCCTCTGCTGACTCCAGCTGGGAGAATTGTAAAGCTGTACCCCACTCCCTGCAGAAAATGACGGCCCTGCAGCTGAGTTCCCGAGAGGTGCTACGCCTGGTCTAAGCCACCGCAACCCAATGTATTAACAAGAGGCAACATCGCTTTCAATTTATATTAATATGCAAGGCTGTGAACTGCGATGGCTGAAGGCTGTGATTCGCAACCTCTGTCAGGTACAGATACGCTCCCTGCAGAAGTTGCTGTTCCCATCTGAAGGGGCAGTGGCCTCTTCAGCTCCCTCTTTCCTTCCACAGCTAAGTCTGACAGGGATTGTGAATCAGAGCCTTGGACTGTTTTAAGGTCTCCTTCAGCGGAGCAATATGAAGGCATATTTTATTTTTCTTGTATTCAAGCTATTAAAAATCAGTACAGCCCTTTCCCTTTGCCCCTTATGTTGCCAGTGACCGTTTTTCCACCCTAGTTTGGCAAGTATTATATAAAGCACCATGTGATTTGGTAATAGGAATATTTGGTTCACTGAAGTCTTCCTTAATCGTGAGGCAAAGTCCATTTGAACTACCAAATGAATATTCATCAGTCATTCTGCACATAGCCAAGTGGTAATTAATTCTTTCTCTTCTGGTGACCACATGTTCCTGATATGGCAGAGAGAGGGGGGAGGAAAAGGGGGAAGCAAACAGGAATGACATTGCAATCCTGCTGGTTTGCAGGCTTGCAGAGGAAGGGAAGAATACCCCTCCTAGTGTTTTGGGCTTATGCCTTCCTAAAAAATGGGGGGCGGGGGGAGGGGGGGAGGAATTGCTGACCCTGTGTTTGCAGCAAAGAAAGGTATTCTGTTATTCCCTGGACCTGCCAGTAAAGGACAGTCTCCTTCCCCCAGGCTCTGCTCTTTGTGCTTTAAATATTGAATTGTCTTCCCTAGTGGCTTGTTTACTGGAGAATATAAACTATAAACAATGCTTTCTTCTTTAGCTGTTCAACAAAATATTCTGTATTGATCATGAATTTGGGCTTTCAGATGCAGAATTTTTTTATGGAGTTAACTGTGAGGTATGTTTGTGCAGCTTGTTTTGCTGTCATGTCAGGCTGAAATCAATGTTAAACCCTGGAAATTTCTGTGGAAGCAAAAATTCAAAGATCTTAAAAATGAGGAATTATGTGAGCTAAGTAGACTTTTTGGGGGAGCTATGCGTTTGCTCATCATAAATGGCTATATGCATGCATATATATTCACATGTGTGCACAGCAATCAGGCTGTCTGCAGGACCGTGGATAACAGCAACTGAAGTTGGTTTAATTAACGCTGCTCTAATGGTAATGCCTGTGGAATTCTCATCTTACCTCTGGCACTCGTAACATGTGGGAAGACTTTTCTTTCCAGCTCCTTCTGTTGGGCATTTTCTGGTCGTGTACTTCTTCACTTCTGCCTTTTAATTGATGTATCATTCAGTAGTCTTTGGACATGCAAGATGCTAAGACAAAAAAAATAATGTTATAAATCTACTAGTCTGGCTTTTTCTATTCAGCACATGGAGCTTTCTTCTTCCTAGGATATGTACCCTTACAAAACTGGTTTTATTCTGATCTATGAAAGAATGGAGTAAGTTACTTAGATCTCAGTTGCGTGTGCATTTCTTGCCCTATGGAGATGGATTTCTGAATTTGACAGTAGACTGCATTCCTTTTTTTCTCTTAAGCTTTTGAAATGTATAAATAATAAGTACTATGTCTACTTCACTATTTTCTTTAAGGAGCACGAGGAAGAGATGCTTATACAATCACTATAGAAAGCATATACTTGTCCTCCAAAAATACAACTCTGCGATTCAGGAAGTATCCAGGCCTAAGGCTTTGGCAGCACCAAGTGCAAATCCCTTTCTCTTCCCATCTCCATTCCTCTTCCTGCTGCCTGTGTCTTATCTCATCCTGTCCCCACCCCCTAAAGTCTGTAATCCATCCAGTAAATGTTCATAATTTCTGTATTAACCTCCATATTATTGAGTGTTTAATTTCGCTTTGTCAGTAAAATACTATTCTAACATTTCATTACCCTAAGCTCAGGCTGAACTGATGTCTGGAGGGTAAGGTGCATTAGCTTCAGCAAACATAAATGATGTTGCTTCATGGAATCCAGGAGAATATTTTGACTCTTTTCTCTGTGCCAAGGACCTAACTTTTGCTTCAAATTTCTTACTGGGTGCATCCACTCTTGCTGCAAGAAGGGTTTAAACTGGAATAGCATTCATCTACCTCTCTTTCTGAGATCAGTGATCATAATGGAAAATCTGAATGTAGCCTTGAAGGCAAAGAGAAATACAAACTTCCTGTAGAAGTTTCCATCTTCTCCATTGCTGTATATTTGCTTTTGTGTTGGGGGAACTATTGTGTTCTGCTCTGATGAGGCTTATATGATGCTTATAGAACTGTTAATAGAAACGTAGGGGTGGATAATGCCGGCTCTGTATTAGTTCTTGTCCCTTTGTGGCTTTGAAAGGCTTGTTATCCATTATCACAAAAAGAAAACGGCTACTGCTATGCTTGGCACTGCAGAAATGCAGAATGCAGGCCTTTCCTGCCTGACTATTGAAAACTGTTATTATAAGCTTTGGGAAGAATATAAACCTAGACACTATTTGAACCCAAAATTACTTTAATATGAGGGGAAAAAAAAAGAAAGGATAAAAATTAATTACTTTAATATGGTGTAAAATCCAATAGAGTTGGTTATGATCATATATTTATTAATTTAAAATCACCTCCAAACAAGCAACGGATCCTACCAGAAGTCCATGCCTAAGTACTAAGGGCAGAATAAATCTCCATAAAATGTACACATGGAAATAAGTTTGGCTTGGTTGTAAAAGTAAAACTGGTTTTATTGACAGCAGAGCTTGTCTCCCTGATCTCAGCTGGAAGATGACGCTCAAACTTTCTATGAAATACCCACCTATATCTTAGCTTATTGCCTGTCTTGAATGTCATCCTGAGTGACATGATTATATCTGGGCCTAAAAACCTAAGTGATCCTGAAATGCTGAACTGGGTTCTGAGCTGGAGCAAGCGAGACATGCCTTCTCAAGAAGTAAATACCAGAGAAGGAAAAAAACAAAGTAAAATCTGTTATCCACAGACGTAGCTGAAGTTACATTAAGCTGTTTCCTCAGGCACGTCATCCAGAGGAGGAAGGATTTAAAGATTTATGCCACTGGGGAAGCCAGCATAAGCCTGAATGAAACTTGTGTGTGTGGCAGTAAGCTCCACAGTATTTGAGTCCATGTAGCCAATGGCAAGATCCCAAGAAGTTAAGCGGAAGTGGCTTATTCTATTCTCTTGTGCTTTCTGTTTAGCCTTTGCGGGAGGGAGTTGTACTGTTATCTCTTGGTTTTCATTTGTTTGTGCACATGAGAGATTCCTGACAGAGTCCTTTAATGATTTCCTAAACTTAAACCACAACTTGTCACTGAGTCAGATTCTCTTGTGTTAATGGTTGTTTTTTAAGCTGCTGCTATGTGATTTAACTGTCATAGCATTTTTAAAGCCCACTGCATCCTTTTGAAGAAGATGGTGATGGAATAAGAACCCTCTGTGTTTAGTGACTGTAAGATGTAAGGAAAAAGTAGCTAATGGATGCTTAAATCAGGTAGGTATTCATATTAAGTAAGGGAATTGAAACTGAAGGATGTTGGCATTGTCTTAAATTCATAGAATTGTAGAACGGTTTGGGTTGGAAGGGACCTTAAAGACCATCTAGTTCCAACCCCCCCTGCCATGGGCAGGGACACCCTCCACTAGACCAGGCTGCTCAAAGCCCCATCCAACCTGGTCTTAAACACTTCCAGGGATGGGGCCTCCACAGCTTCTCTGGGCAACTTGTTCCAATGCCTCACCAGCCTCACAGAGAAGAATTTCTTAATGTAAATCTACCCTCTTTCAGTTTAAAAGCATCACCCCTCGTCCTAGCACTACCTGCCCTTGCAAAAATTCCCTAGGGTTAACTTTGAGTGGTGATAATCTGGTATATTAGTTTGAGGGTTTGATCACTTGACTATGTTAGTCTGTTGATTCACTGTAATACTATGAAGTTATATATTTAATCAGCTTAGATGAGAGCGGAGTGCTGATTTTCAAGGTTTGCTTACTTTTGTGTTATTTGATTGACATTATTCATTTAAAAAAAACAAAACAAAACCAGAAAAGAAGGCACATCTTTTCACTCATTGGTACCTCGACCTATTATCTTTACAGTTACAGAATACGTATATCTTGAGGTACAAAATTTGTAAGCTCTTTGTGTTCTCTTCAAAATGAGTTCTAAATTGCTTCACAGCATGATTAATAAAAATAATGATCACTATGGAAAAAAGCCTTATGTTTTAATTCAGTATAGAACTCTTGGGATTTAATGTTTTGGGTTTTTTTTGGTGTGGGTTTTTTGTTGGTTTTTTTGTTGGTTTGTTTTTAATTTTTATTCTAGATACAATAAAGTAAAAATGACAGCCCATTTGTCATTTATAGAAGCCAACATATAAGATGTATAATGATGAAGTGGTATTCTACAAAAGCAAACCCAGCAAACTAGGTCTTGAACTGAGGTAAAGCAGGAGAGTAAAGGGTGCCTTTTGGTCCTCACGTTGTACATCAATGCATCCAAAATGCAGTCGTGCCATAGGATCAGGGCAAGGACTACTGTCTTGTACAGATTACAAGCAGGACTATTAGAAATCCAGACCATCTGGTGCACAGCTGTGTCATACCTCTTCCTGGTGCATTTGTGTCCAAAGCGGTGAAAAAGCGGTTCCAGACCATCTAGAGGATAGGATAAATCCTTCTTCACAGACTGGATGAGGGCCAGGCTTTCCCACCATCTCATTTACAGAGATGAAAGCTTGAGCTGTCAGGATTTGGTTCTAGGAAAACTTGGTAGGTCCTCTGAAATGTGGTTTTGGAACCTCTGTTGCAAGTACAGAATATGGTGTTATCTAGTTACAGATCAGTTGCTGTGATTTCAATAGCAGTGCAGGATTTCAATAGCTAAAATCTATCACTGGTTTTATCTTTTGATTTTATATAAACACACACAAGAGCTGAAAATATCTTTTTTTTTTTCTTTTTTCTTTCATAAGGAGGTAGGTTCCTAAAGCAGGAAATCCATAGGATACATATGGACACCAGAGAATATATTGCCTGATCTTGTGATCTGTGTTTTTCCTAGCCCTGACATATCCTTGCCTTGCAATCTTGTAATGAAAGTTTGTATTGAATCTGATGGATTTACTAATGCTGAGACATGTGAGGAGATCTTGCTTCCCTTTTAAAATAAATGGGAACTTATTCAGATTTACTCAGCAAGTAGAACTTTGCTACTTGGTGTTGTGGGTTGGGGTTGTTGGTTTTTTTTGTGTTTTGTTTTTTTTTTAATGGTTGAAATAGAGGATTTTTTTTTTTGTCTTTAAAGGCCTGTTTGAAGTAACATGGTGGATGTGCTAGAGGGTGTTCCATTGCATCCTCAGTATTTTCCTACATTACTCAGATGCCTGTTGAGAATGTATGCACAAGTAGGTCACAGTGCTGGCTTTAAGCCTCCCTAGGTCTTTCTCGAATAAAAAGGCTGTTCACCGCCCTATTTCTGAGAAGAAACCTCCGAGACATGTTCAGTCTTGTTTGCTCATGAATATGTATCCACAGGCTCCACCATGAAGGCTGAGTAGCTGGAATTATGGTTCACTGAGAGACCTGATGCTGAATGGACTTCAAAGAACGCGTTGCTTGCTCTGCAGGAGAAGTGATTGCTTCGGGATTGGCCTGAGATATGAGAGAAGGGGGATTGAGAAGAAAGGAAAAAAAAAAAAAAAAAATCTTGCTTTGCTCTCTGAATTGTGCATGCTTTGTGAATGGCTGATGCTTGTGTCTGAGCTCTCAAGTCAGCACCTTTTACAGATGCAGTGTTGTCTTAAAGAAGTTTGGAAGTGATTCTGGAAATTAATGGCTTTGCTGCACAGGGAGCATACATTTCCAGTAAACGGGGCTGGGACACTGAACTACTTTCTGCTATAGCAAGGATTTTGATTGCTTTAATGAGTTGCAGAGGCTGTGAACTGTAGCTCTGATATTCCCCTTACATTAACCACCATGCTCTACACATCTGAAAAGCTGTTAAACAAGCAACTGAACTCATGCTTCTTGTCTGCACTCTGGAAACAAAACCTCTTCTGAGTCTTTTAAGTGTCCAGAAATTACTGGGTGATCTAAGTGATGAAAAGTTCGTTAAGCTGGCCTTAGGTGGTAAAAGCCAATAAAATCTCCTGGTCCTGAGTAGATGACCCATAACTGAAGGCTCGACACCAGAAAGTGTATGGGGACTCCTTTAGAAAGCCAATAAAGAGTTGAAAGATAAGAATAAGTGAAGAATAGATATTGTAGTTAAAATAACACAGAAACCAACTGGGCATTCAACTTCTTGCAAGTACACCTACCCAGGAATTTCTTTGCAGTATAGAAAAGTGCAGATAAATGCTTGGTTGTCATTTTCACTCCCACTATTTTGCTGTCCTGCCCTACCAACAAGAAGATCAGAGCATACCCAACGGAACTGATTTAACTCACACAAGTACACAGCCTACAAGGACCGGACAATATGGAACAACCATAAATCCTGCTATGGCTTTCTTCCACGTCTTGGTCTAAGGTGGTAAGTGAGAGGGGGGGGAAAACCAAACCCCAAGCAAACAAACCCAAACTTTTTGATTTTTGGCAACTTATTTAACCTCAGAATCTTTTGAGGCACCCACACATTTGGAAAATGGAGGCCAAGCAAACTGTTTTTGCTTTTTTTCCTTCCCAGTGGTGTGCCAAGTTCCACTTGCTGCTCTGTCACTTAGAGGCTTTTCTAAAAGACAGCTTTGTTTTTCTAGGCAAAAGGAAAATCTATGTTCTGAGGTAAAGAAAGCAGCTCTCCTGCCTCTTAACACTAGTCTGAAACAGGAGGATGTTGTGGTAAGCATTATTATTTTTTTCTTTAGAATTTCTCTATTTTTCCTGATGCCCACATCAAAATTGTCCTACTCAGAGTACAAATACAGTAACAAGAATTGATTTTTTTTTTTTCATCATTGAAAAAAAGATGCCAGTAGCCTGTTGTTCTGTACATTCATTTTAACATCCTGAGACAGTTTGCTGGGAGCCAGACTCTTGCTTGTGCTAGACGAATAATTTGATGCAAGTGCCCTCTTGAGGAGGAGAAACAATTACAAAGGAATTTTGCTAGCTTTTAGGAATTCGTTGACAGTTGTTCAATTCACTGTAGATTGCAGCAACAATTCTGTGATTGTGGTCTCAGTCCTAACTTTCAGCTGTTTTAGCTGGTGCCCTCTCAGCCTCAATAAGCCTGTTGCCTGCAACTCGAGTTTACAGATAGTTTGTGAATGTGGGTATTCTGGTTTGTGATATCTGTCGTCTTGGGTTTTTTGGTGATGACTTTTTTTTTTTTTTTTTGTGAAGGAGATAATACTTTCATGTCTCTGTCTTATTTAAATGCAGAGATTTAAATGTCATTTGCAAGCTTATGGCTTCAGAGGAAGGTCTGTGCACTTCTGACTGCTCTGTAAGTGCTAGGACAGGCTTGCAGTAGCAAGCTAAGCGATACTAGCTCTCCTCTACCATGAGAAGAACTTGTAGATAACTGCTAATGACTTTTTTTTTCTTCTCTTTCCTTTTTTAAGTGCCAAAGATGACTTTGACGGCAAGGTTGCTTGCTAGGGCTGGAGGCAGCAGCCCCATTCTGGTGTTCCAAATGGCAGCTCTGGCAATGCTGGTATCAGGTAAGGAGGAGCCCTGGCAAGGAAAAGCGTGCTGTTAGCGGTCTTTCAGTTCTTGGTGTGGCTGAAGAGATGCTGCCTGGGTTATGGGAAAAAGAAAGAAAGAAAGAAAGAAAGAAAGAAAGAAAGAAAGAAAATTTCTTGTAATAAGCTTCTAGCGGGGCATGCTCTGCATGATGTTTTTCAGCCTTTTGTTTTCTCCATGCTGAATTTTGTCCAGGGAGCTAGGAGGTAAAATCTGATCCCAAAAGAGTACTGTTTTGAGCCAATAAGTATTTTTATGTTATCTTTCCATGGAATAATTCAATATTTGCTGAAAGCAAAACCCATTAAGTTGAAGAGAAAAAAACAACCAATCCCCCCAAGTATCCCTCTCCGCTAATGCTTTTGCTTTCTGTTTTGAAGAAAGGACACTCTTCTCATCTTCCATTTTTATGAAAACAGCAAAGCTTATAGACAATATTCTGTTCATGTAATGCCTTTGCTGCAAGGTCTATGATAGGAAACAGAGATTTTTCTTCATCTCACATGAGGGGGAAAAGTATTGTTTTTATCGCGGTACCTCTCATTCTGGATGCTCTGTGCACATCTGGAGCATAAGATAACCCCTGCATTCACAGTGCACGAACAAATGGACAAGTATGGTGAGGGAGAGGGAAGCTGGCCTGGCACAAAGGTCAGTTCCGTTGATGTCTGCTCTCTTTCACCACCGTATGCTGGAAATCATTTATGGATCTACTATGAAATACCTGGAAGGATGAGAGACCCTGAATTTGAGTTGCCTCATCAGGCATCAACAGGATCGGTGGTCACAAATGGAGGCTCACTGGTATAAAAAAGCAAGCAAAATGAGACTGAGTTTGGAAAGGAGATGGAAAGCTTGTACCCCTCACCAAGCTCAGACCCCAAGGCAAAAGTCATGTCCTCTCTGCTTCTGAAAATTCAGAAAGTCAACCAGTCAGACAACGGCTGCTAGCAATGCAGGGCCAAAATACAGAATACTGTCCTAACTGCTGTGGGCCACTTTATTAGCGTGAATGTAACAGGTAAGCTCTGTGTGTCCAGGAGCTTTTTTGCGGAGGGAGTTGGGAGATCACATGGTTGTTTCTAAAGTGAAATTTCAGCATGACAAAAAGTGTGTTCATGCAGATGTACCCTCTCCTACAGTGTGAAACTAAAAATGATTGCTGCCACACTGTGACACGTGGAATAAACTTCATACTCCTCTGTCTCTTCGTCAGTGCATGCTAAATGCAAGAATGATATGTGAAAAATGTTGGGGGTTTGTTTTAGATTAGCTCAGAGAGATCCAGAGCCAATGGGAATAGTTTCCCATGGGACTTCTACTCTGTGCACCATTACCAGAGCTGAAAGGAATTGGGTGGAAAAAGCAGAGTGGGAAAATGTATGTTAGTTTCAGGGTAGATGCAGGTCTGCCCCAGTTAACCTAGCATCTCTTCTGGTTTTATAACCATAGCTACATTCACAGGCAGTAAGGTTGAGGGATTTTTTTTCCTCTAAAATGGAAATCAATGTATTTTCTTAAAAGGAGACCTTTGTGTATGCAAACAGTCTAGCCTTATCACCTCTTGAATTCATTGTAGTGAATGGGAGGATTGGTGCTTAGAGGGAGTGCGACTTGAGATACGGCAGCCACCACTGTGAATTATTTGCTCTTATTGAGGTGAATATTTTTCTCTTGCTTCATTGCTTAGAAGAGAAAAAATACTGTGCAGAAAGACTGGGAGGGCTGAAACATATGGTGGCAGTGCCCCGTGCCATCATTTCTGTTCAGGTCTAAACTGATCATATGGTATAGTGTGCTCTGCTTGTGCCAAGTGACTTCAGCTCCAGGCCTCCAGCAGAAGGGAATATCTATTCGGTGTAACTAGCTGAGGTTCTCATCTGGTGGTTGTGGTGGTGGTGAGCTACCAGAGCTTTGTAGGTTGGTTCTGATCAGGGACAGGCTGAGAAACCGGCTCTTTTTCCTTCCAAGCTGTTCTCCCAGCTTTGTTAAGACATAGGGATTATATTAATCTTTTGCCTTCTTAAAGTTTTCTCCAACATATTTTGAATAAAATAAAATAAAAATTACACCTTCGGTTGCCTTTTTTCCACTAAGTTTTAGGTAAGGAAAGATGCAGTTCTGCAGACCTTTATTTACATGTTGCTCATCGTTATACGCAGTGTGAGCTTTGTCAAAACCACAGAGAGGACAGAGGGTGACCTGGAACAGAGCAGATCACTGAGGGTGGATTCTGAGCTGGAGAAGATGTGGGCTGTGATCACGATGTCCTGGATAATTGTGTATGCCAAAGGTAAGAATATCTATATATCTAGCTTTTCTGGAGATAGCGCTTATGATTGATTTTTAGAAAATCAGTCTCATGGGTGGATTTCTGGCATGGCCCTTATATTTAATGACTCCCCCTTTCCTGTTGTAATAATTCCATAGAGGTTAGCGGGCTAAAAATCCCCAACTAACTTGCATTGGTTTTAGTTTTGACCAATTTTACAGAAGGTGCAGCTGAACTGGATTCAGGCCAACATCCACAGAAGTCACCTGGCTCAGTGACAACAACTCCTGGTTGTGCCAAGACAGAGTGCACAAAATGAGCACAGGACCATTGTTTTATGGACTTCAGGTGCCTCCTGTATGGCCTTTTGGGAATAGGTAGTTGTGCGCTAATGTGACATAAAGTATCCTGCAAATTAAATACTGAGCCTGAGCTCAGGCCATTGATTTAGGTGTCTGAAAGTCTTCTTGGCCGCATGATGCATCAAGATAACCTCTCAGATGTGGTCTTGCATTAGTCACTTTTTGAATAAGCTTGTGTTTTATTAATTTGGATTGGTACATTTTGTTCCTGAACACCAGCAGATTTTTTTTTTGGGGGTGGGGTGGGGTGCGTATGTGTTCATCTTTTTCCACCCAAGGACTTGTACCATGAACACACTGTGAAGTCTAAGCTGCTTTGCTTGAACAAGATAATATTCCTGAGATGTTGTAAGAACAACTTCATTTCATTGATGAAAATCTGGGGTTTGTGTTGTGTTTCATGGCATGCTTCAAGGCCCCAGGGACTTATTTCTGGACTTCCTCGTAGTGGTTCATTGGGATTATTCACTTTACCTGTTAACCCCATCTACATCCTAGACAGAGAAGAATTTCTTCATGCCTTTTCTTTCATGTCTAGAAATTCCCTTGCATCTAATGTCAGTTCTTCCAGACTTTTTCCTTCATTCAGGCAACAGATTTCTCAGTGTCATGCTCTTTGGAATGAAGAGATGGTTTCTTTCCAACTGTAGTTTCTGAGACCTGCTTCCCCTGCAGGGACCTTTTCCTATTCTGCCTAGGCAAAGAAAGATTTCCTGGGTTCTTCTCTCCTCTGAAATGTCTTCTGACATATTTCTAGTCTATCGTCTGTGCTCTTCAATTTGGTCTGAGAAAGCTTGAGGCCCTTATTCAACTCTCAGCAGTATGAGCTCGACCAGAGGGATGCACAGGAAACAGAAGTGAAGTCGGAGTCAAACTCGCTGTTCTGCAAACAGAAACCAAAAGCAGGCACAATGATTTATCCTAATGGGGATGTTTTGAAAGGCTATTTTGTCTATAGTCTTTTAACAGTGTTGTGTCCCTCTCCCCTTTTCCAAGTATTTGTGTAAATTTGCCTTTTGTGTAAGGGGTTCTCTCTCAGGGCTTAAAATTTGGTACCGAATGGCAAAGGAAAGATGGTTACATCTGTATCTGTTAGTATGTTTGGGAACTCTTTCTGTGGTTACTAAAGCTTGTTTGATGAGCACTTCTGACCTCTGCCATGTTTTTTTCGTACTTGGGCACATGCGTAAGGTTTTTGAATGCCAAAGCAGACACATATCTTCTAAATAAGTGAAGTGATCATTTATTTCCTCATCGCTTTGCCAGGTATCCGTTTGTTTATAATTTCTGAAGGGCTGCAATTGCCGCTGCTTTGTGAGCCCTTCCACCAAAGGCAGCCTGATTGGGAATTCTTGTTGAAATAAAGGCGTTCACCACACCTGAGAGAGCCAGCTGCTTAAAGGGCATCCTGCTGCTGGGAAGCAGTAACAAGCAGTAGAGGTGTCTCACTAGCTGGGGGAAGGGGGAGGGAGAGAGGCTCAGGATGAGCATTGCATGATGCTATGTTTTGGGCTCCACTGAGCCAATTCAGGCTGCAGATATTTTTAGCGCTATTCTTCAGCAGGCAGCGTGCTGTACAAGTACACATCAACACGATGCTTCTTCTCTAGGTTGGTGTAGCTATGTTTCCCCCTCCTGGCAACTAGAAGGAATAGCTGCAAAGAGGCTAAGGAGAATTATGTTTTTGTTTTTACGAGGTACTAGAAGATGAAATAGGAATTTTAAAGAGGTGCATCTCTTGGACTCAGAGAGATTTTTAACTCTTCAAAATCCAGTATTCTATGCTATATATAAGCATAGAAGCTGTTTCCAAATAGTTTGCTTTGCAACTACTGTGAAAATGAGTGCTTGAGTTGAAAGGTCATAAATACAAGGTGCTTGCAGCAGGACTGTAAGAAAGAAGACACTAGACAGACATTTTATATTGAGGGAGGGAGCATAAATGGTAACTAGGAAGGGACATAAACACACTTGGTAACAATCCAGTCTCTAAAATATCTATATATTCTGTCTATTAAGGACAACAATTGTTATAGAGGTACATACTGTTACGGAGGACACGTAGTCAAGACTGTAGGTATTCTGTGAGGTAAGTGACCTTCAACAATAAGAAAATGTTAATTTTCCCAAATGAAAATGTCCTTCACAAGTCAGGATGACCTCTCCCTGTCTTTGACAACAGTGTGGACAGAGCTGGGTTTTCTTTCAGGAGCTGATCAGAAACCTATAGTGCCCATTTCTTGTTCTTTGCCAGGTCAATGCCATCTGCCTATTTCACAGCAAAGACCTAAAGTCCTTTTTGTAGCCATCTCAGAACTACCCTATGTGAAGAGGAAGACAAGTTTGAGTAGATAGTGAAGTACATATTTCTAGAACCTATAAAGAGATATAGATTGCTAGTCCAAAACTTCCAGATGAAAATGTCTTTTTCAGTGAAAAACTGCTTTACAAGCTAACTGTCCAAGTAGGCATTCAGCCCAGATCCCTTATGGGCATAACGAGATCACTGTTCCTTATGCCCTCAATAACTGCATTATGGCTAGCTTGGAGAAGTTTTGTAGCACATGTATGTAAGCCTGGTTGAGTAGAGGTGCTGGAATCCAAAGTGTTGAATCTGGACTTCAAATGAGGTTGTTTCCTTCATTGTTCACTTGCAGGGACTCCCGTGCAAGTCACTGTCCACAACTTACTTACCTTCTTTTATGTGACACGTTGCCTCACTCAGGAAAATCATCCTGTTCAAAGGGGCTTGTTGGGAGCCTGTATAATTCAAAGGTGCTTCCGGTGCATCCCTTTGGATGCATTTTTTTTTAATTCCTTTAGCCAGAGGCTATTTATCATTGCAGAAGTCATAAACTAGCTCTGACAATAAACCATGGAGAAGCAATGTGCAGCTCAGACTTCTGGTAGTGGAGACTTTGCAAACAGGCCAAATAACTGTTCCTGCTGTGTAGGAGGGCTATGAGGAAGCTGAGGAGGAAAAGAGGTAAGGAAAACTGAAGAGGCAGTGCTGCCAGCAATGTTTTGCTCTCCAATCTCCATTTTGCAGATAATGGCTTGACTCTGGGCCCCAGGGCTGGAGGCATCCCCTCTTCAGGAGGGGAGGAAGACGGTGCAGGAGGCTCTGCCAGGGCCACGCCAAGGGGCTGGACACCCGCTGTGGGGTGAGTTTTAATGGCTGCTTGCTGGTGTACATGTTTGTGGGGCTGCCAGTGGTGAGGGACCGCTGTCTCTGCCTGCGCAAGCTGGGCTTTTGGGTAGTCGCACCCCTTGGCAGCTGCAGAAAAGGGTCCACAGTAATAAGAGAGTTATATGGAAAATGATATATAATCAGTGATGCCATGTCATTAGCTGAGCATCCTCCAGGTACCTTGTCACTTCAGTGCAACAGCTCGAAAAGTGTGTGCATAATGTTGTGTCTCTATATATGGATTTTTATAAATATACATATACGTAACAACATGCACACATAGACACAGGCACATCACAGACACTTTTAGCAAATCAAAATGTTTTACATGTAGTTTAAGTGGGTCCTTAGCTGCGCACTGTGGCACAGGCTGTGCAGGCTTGTGGGCAGGGGGTGGGAAGAAGGCTGTGGTCTGCGGCATGAACGCGTGCAGCAAAGACCTCGTGCTGGGGAGTGGGAGGCTTCCTGAGTCCACTTCTGACACTTCCTGCACACTCTGGGCTGGTTGACTTTTTTTTTTTGCATCTTATTTCCCTCTCTCCCACTTGTTTTGTAGTGCCTTGTCTCAACTTTTCACGCAGCACTTTAGGACGTTGAATAAGGAATCAAAAGTCCTGGTATGCATGTTGTCCCAGCTGGGGCCAGCATCGCTCTGCCACCCTGTCCTCAGGAGCTTCTCCTCTGGGCTGTATTTTAAGGCGTTCTGGGAAGATGAGAAGGCGAAGAAGAACTTTTACCAGCAACGCCCACCATCCCATGACAGCATCAACGTTTGTGGGAGCTGACCTGACTTCATGTCATGTTTTCCACCTGCAGACCACTGGTCTACAAAAAGGGCAGGCAGTTCAGGCAGCACAAACTTGAATGGGGCCATGCCATAGGACTGAGCTTCCCCCGGCAGCTCCACCCTTCTGCATCATATTCCCTTGCATCGAGCATAAAAACTGCCGGAAGTGCTGCTGACCAGTTGCAACATGGAAAAGAAATGGTGTGAGAAGTTTGACTGGAAATTACAGTGGAGAATTTTTCTAAACCACTAAGTGACGCAGAACTATAGGTGTTAACCTGGCCCATAAGAAAGGGAGCTTATGACAGCAAAGAAGCCCTTATGGTGAGAAAGGAAACAGGTAAAGCAGAAGCATCCCCTTTGGTTTATTACACTGCACCAAAAGATTGTAGGTAGTGATAAATGCCATCTTGACACGGGTGTCATGACTTGAGTTTGCATTTGAGAGGTGGGATGTGTAGTTTTTTCCAGCGGGTAGATATGGGTTTCTATTTCAGGTATGCTTTCTTATACAACTGATTCGTTCCACTTGCTGTAAAAATCACAGAAATGGAAGCCACTAAAAGAAAACTATTAAACCTTCTCCTTTGCCATGTGATAACAGTATGGATTTCATATTTGGAAGTGTTGCTCTAGCTGCTCTACAAACACAGAAGAGAAGACAAAGTTTTCTCTTCCTGAAAAAAAGTATTAAAAATTAAAAAAAATCTTCTTCTGGGTGATGAGTCTGCGGAGGGCCGAGTATGCAGCTCCTTGAGGCTGGAGTAGCTGACTCCCATCTGAGTCTGTTAGGGGTTCCTGGGACTTCTTGCAGGATGCTCACAGCTCTCCATGGGAGGAGCAACCCGTAGCTTTCAGAGAACATTAGCTTCCTGGGGTGAAGGAGGAGGTAGTCCTGTCGCTCCACTCTGCTGCCTAAACCATGGTCAGTGGTGCTAGGTGTAAGATTGATTGATGGGTGAGGAAGGACTACCTGGGGTTTTATTTCTGCTACACATCAGTTCCACTGTTATTTCTGTTCTTTTAAAAGTGGGTATTGTTTGAGGTTTGCAGCTTCTTTACGTGCAATTCAGGATTCACGCTTGGCTGTGGAGTGGGAGGGCAATACCTTCAGCTAAAAGATGGGAAGGAAACTTTCATCCAGGGAGTCTGAGATACATACTGATTCTTACTGAAGTGTTTTAGGAGTTAAGTGTCTACCTATAAACCATCTCTTTTCTGTTTATCTTTGAATACTTGTATGGGAGACTTTTTCTTGGATTGTCACTTACAGGTTGGTTCCCAGGTTCTTTCTGGGATGCCAGCAACAAGGTGCAGTAGTCCACAAAAGACAGGAATTAAAGTAGGTAAGGTCATGAACATCTCTGCTGTAGATAGATTTGGTTGGATCGAGTGAGCAGCTGCTGAGGTTAGCGACCCACAAGTGGCAAGGGGATTCCGTAAGGACAGGAGCAGAAGTTGCTGAGCACAGCCATGCTGGTCCAGTGACTGTGCAATTAGGGGGAAATTAGCTACAGTTAAAAAATAAATCCTTTTATTGATCTCTGGAAATCACAATGTAATTGCCTCTGGACATTTTAACCTCGAAGTGTCAGGTTTAAAAGGCTTCATTATCAGCAGTGCTTCCCCCATATGTTTGCTGACGGTGGTGAGAGCCACAGATGGTTTATACCTGGGAAAGTCAAGCTGTCAGCTACATGGACCAGGGGTTTTTTTCCTATGCAGTGGAAAGTGTAAAGCAAAAGTCCTCTCCCTTTCTGAAACGAAGAGAAAAAGCTACTGGGGGTAGTGTTACTTTCATTCATCTTTTGCTCCTATGGTCCATTCCCAGCACTGGGTTACAGTGCTTTCTGAAGAGGCTGGCCCCAAGGCTGCTACAGGTGTCAGGTGCACAACTTGGCTCATGCTATATCTTCATGGGGCTAAGCTATTTTCTAGATGGGCTGGTGTTAAGAAGGTAGAGAGAGAAGATGCCCACCTGCTTTCCTGAATTACAGCTACTAAAGATAAAAAAACCCCCCCAAATCATCAACAAAACCCCAAAATCAAAACCAGGACAAAATACTCATTGCTCTATGGCATTTTTGCTCTACCCGACCCACAAGACTTTGTTGTAATGCTAATATTTGTATTGTCCTAAATAGTAGTAACTTGTTTAATTCAACATAGACACCACAAACATCCGCCCTGCTGTAGAGGAAGCTTTAAACCCATTTACCATCAGGTATATGTTACCAAAACACTGTAATTTTACAGTTGTTCAGTGTAACTTGCTCATAATTATTTTGAGAGCTCCTTCTATTAGGCTAGTTCTCTCCCTTTCAGAAAGCCATCTGCTCTCTGTTTCCTAGTTTGTAGAGAAAGCTTTAACAATTTTACCTATTTGGAACTGAAAGAAACTGGCTCACAAAGTGGATGGCTTGAATTTAACAACTGCAAACCACCTGTGGTTTCCTCTGATGCCAGCAAGTGCAAGACCCTGAGAAGAAAAGGCACTATGGAGGTGCAGCCCTTCCAGTCGCTGACACTGCTAACAATCTGCTGTGCTAGTACAGGGCTTCACGGACGCATTTTCAGGGCTAGGGCATCTTTCAGAGACTAAATATACCAGGAGGCTATAAAGTCACACCAAAGGTCCATTAGCCTGGTCACAGTTGCAGTTGCCAGCCGCAGCTGGTTAAGGAAGCTGGCTAAGAACAGAGCCAGCACACAACCTCTCCTCTTCCCCAAAAAATTTTCAGTTTCTGAGAATGAACAGCTTTGGGAGTACCTACCTGCTGCCTCTTTTGATATGATTTGTCTTCCTCCCAGGGCATTCAAAGTCTTCCTCTATTTTGTAACTTCATTTCCAGTGGACGGAGTTGAGGAATTCCCAGGAGAGAGAGGACCGCTGCTTGGGAGCAAGAGGGGCAGCAGTTGAGCCGAATCTGTCCCCTGAGCAGGGACTGCAGGCTCCCAGACCTGGTGCCAAACTCTTCACAAGCAGTGGGCAGGCTGCACAAAAATAGCCTGGGGCCTGGCCGTGAAATGCACGGGGAATGCGGACACACGGACACGTCTGCTGCTACATTTCTTCAGGTAACTCATACAACTCAGGTGTCTAGAGGGTCACGTCAAAACTTTGAGGAGAAATGGCCTCTTAAATTGCCATTTGAATGGCTCCGGTTACTAATTGCAAATGCATTAGCAGTAGATAACCTCAGCTTCCAGAGCTTCCCACACTCAAAAGAACAGCTAGAAGTGGAGGCTGACCTAGGGATGTTGAAGATACGGATAACCAGCATCTCTCACTTCAGAAAAGGTGTGGGCTGCCTGCGAGCTTCTGAGTCGGTTGCCGTGTGGTTGGCAAGCATTCGGCGTCAGGGCTCCTGGCCCCCGGACATGACAGCCAGCCCTGCGTAGGGTGCAAGGACTCACGCCTGCCGCAACCGTGCCTCCCCCGAGAGCTGAGTGGCAGAGGAGGGCGGCTTTGAGGAGAGGCCTTGGTGGCGAGGTGAAAACATCGAACGCCTCGTAGTGGATGATGCTGCTGCACAAAGGCTCCGATTGTTAAAAGAGCGGGTTTGGATTTTAAATAACGTACCCTTGCTTTGAACAGAAGTTACCTTACCCTTGTACAACAAGTAGGAAAGCTGACGCAGCTGTGTGCAACTGTTTCATCCTCTTGCCATCCCCTCCAGCCCTCCCCTGCCCAAAGACACCAGGTGTTTTAGAGAGCAGACTTCTGAGACAAGGTCTTCTCTACCCTTTAAAACGTGCTTCCACTGCAAAGCAGAGCCGTATTTGCTGAGTTAAGCATGGGAATGGCTATGTGACGTATGGGTAATTTTTGAAAAAGTTGTGGTGATGACTGATGCACCAATTGATACCCGGTTCTTTATGATCTGCACCTTTTCCTCCTTCAGATTGTGCTAAAATATGTTTTCATTATGTGGGACTTTCATCTGATTTTAAATTGGTGCTTTGCACAGCTCAAGACTTGCAGCTTGCGTTTGATGTGTAATAGCAGGTATCTTAAGGTTGTGGTTTGTTCTTCATGTCAGAAAGCGGTTTGTTTCCCTAGTTTTAACTGTGTCACATCCTCTTCAGAGGAGTGTACAACCAGATGGTTTGTCTTCACTGAGCTCTTTTGGAGGAGGAAGAGGCTCTGCCTGTCTGCGAGACAAATCAGCTGCGTGTTAAGATCTCAGGAGCATCAATGAAAAGAAATTAATGAACCCTACAGCTGAAAACAGGGACTATCTGGGATGGACAGTCCTAAACTGAGATAGCTGTCACTTCTTTGCAACTATATCGGGGCCCCTGGTGAGGACCGAGCAGGAGGGGAGCTCCAGGTACGTCTCTGCAGTTTCCTGGTGCGCAGGAGCCGCCCCGCAGAGCAGCCGCGGGGACCCGCGTCCGCGTTGGACCGTCTGCGCACGCTAACGCCTGCCTTATCCCCAGGACGGCGAGTGTCGGAAGACCGTGGCACGCCGGCACTGCTGCTGGTCGTCTCCCGTGGCCGGAGGGCTCTTCTCCAGGCTGAGAGCCGGGTAACTTTCCTCCAGCCTCGGCGCTCGTGGGGATGAGTCCGAGTGAGAGCCGTGCCGTTCCCCAGCTGGAAGGCTGAGGCCAATGGAAGAGTGACGCACGTTTCGCACGCTCTTGTGCCAGCCACCGCTATCAAGGCTGAGTAAAAATTTTAATTGATGTTAATGTAGTTATTGAGGCATTTTAATGCCATCAAAGGAAATAATGCAAGACAATCTACAAATACTCATTTGCTACTTTTAAACGAATTTGATTCAGCTGTGCTTGGTTTGTCCTTTTTGGGTTTTACTTTGAGACTTACTTCTAGCTCACAGGCACAAGTATTCAAGGATGTGAACCTTAAAAATTGCAGTCTAAATTCTGTGTGTCATACATGAATATTTAGAGAGAGTAATATACTCTGTTCTTTCTGTAAGGCCTCATTTTTAATCATTAATGCCTGTTCTTTTGAGCAAATGAACCCCATATATATGAGACTTGTACACATTTTAAAAAAAGATAGTTCTCTGGGATAAGTTCCAACATGACAATATTCTGTATATGAATATTTATAGATCCATCAAAACTGGTGAATACTGAATTTGCTGATAAACATTGTGGAGGGGGATTTTACTTTTCTTTTGAAAGAGACTGAAAAAATATTTGCAAATTGGGTCAAATTCAGTATACAATTTTAGACAAAAAGCATCTTTTTATTTTTTGGTTTTAAAAAAATTAAAAATTCAAACTTTCAAACTTTTTGACTGAAAGCAACTTTTGCATGCATGATATATATCCAAATTGCAAAAACCCTCAAAGCCTTTTGACAGTACTGAATGACATGAAACAAAATATTTCATTTGTGGCAAAGGTTTTAAGTGAGCAAAAATTAAATTTGGCTGTTTTGTAACGGAAGAGTTACATTGCCTGTTGTATGCTAGTAGTAGAATACTGATCAATGTGGTTGCACTGGCATTGTTTGCAGGTTGCAATGAAAGCTTTTCCTCCAGATGCACCAGTGTTTTGTTAGAACTGTGCAGAAAACCATCAGGCTGTTGTCTGAGCATGCAGACGTGTCACATTTTGTTTAAGAAAATACTATTGCTTTTTGCACTCCGCTCACAAATGAGGCAGCATTTGTTCTTTCCGTGCCACAAGTGTGGCCGTATTCTGGTTTTTCTTCTGTGCACTGGGTGTCCTCACCTGACATATTTGACATTTGAAAAGAATTTTTTAATGCTGCATAATTTAAGCTTTTGTTACTTTTACAGCAATTGATACGAGATGAGGATTTAGGCTTCTGAGTGCACAGTGAACCCTGGCTGCCTTTCCTCTTCCTCCTCTCAGCCCGTATTGAGACGTATGCTTGTATTTAAATATGAGTATGAACAGTCCATGATCTAAATAGCCCAGAAGGAAAGTCCTGTTGCAACCCGTATGACATTTCTGAATCAACCATTGCACAAAGGTATTTGCTTGTCTGGTGAATATTGCGTTTTGACCTGGGAATGAAAACAACGTATCAGTATTTCCCATGGGATGGAAACACCATTTTCCAGTCATCTCTAGCTGCAGGTGACTGATTCAGAAAGTAAAAGATTAAAGAGGTACAAGTGACAGCATAAGGGAGAGAATGACACAGAAGGTAATTTGAGGGAATACAGAGGCGAGTGATAGAAAATGAGATAGCTTTACGGGCAGGCTACAGGGAGCCTCAAGACAAAAGTGGAGCCACTGATCTCTGACAGTAACGTAGAAAACGCAGTCAGGATATGGCTACCGCTGTAGTGTTGTGGAAATGGGCACAAGAGACCTCGGCTTTATCCCCCAGCTGCCTGGGGGCACGGCAGTGTGTTGGCTGCGAACCTTTCTGCTGTGACAGAACCAGCGTGAGCCCACCATCGCCCTCGGTCAACTGCGTCCTTGAGACCTGAGCAGAAGAGGTTGGGAGTTTGACTGCGGGAATATTGTTCAGTACAGCGTAGTGCAAGTTTGCCATGCCAAATTGGGGACGTTTACATATGATATCTGACTGCAGGAAAGTATCAGTGATGTTCTTAGCCAAATCTATATTCAAGCAACAGCTGAACGGGTGTTCATCAAAATTCTCCAATGAGAACTGTATGTATTTTGGTTGGAAAGCTTTTGGATAGCACGGACATCCACTTTTTTGTGCGAACCAGAGTGCTGGGATGACAGCACTGCCTCAATCTTACCAATGAAGTGCTGCCTTTTTGCCAAAAAGAAGCTAGCAATTTATGCTATATAGTTTGTTAAAAAGTATATATAGTTGTAGCATACTGCAAGTTACTAGATGCCTCTTTAGTTCGCTGTGTCTATGAAAGCAGGAAACTCACATATTTTTGATCTCTTGCAATAAGATGGTTGTCCGTTTTGTTCTGCTACAGAAGGGGATTGCCCTTCAAGAAATTAAAAGCATGCAAGGGTTAGAAATAATTTCTTTGTCAAATAGTTGATGAAGTCTAGATCCTGAATTTTCCTACATGTGCTGTTACCTTGATTTTTCAGAAAGAGTTGTAATGCGTGTGTGTTTGCTCTTGCAAAACCTTTTTTTCATGTTCTGCAGGTAAGTCTATGAAGTGGCAGTAAGAGGTCTGTAGGTATCTTTGTGCTAGCCAGCTGGGCTTCAATAGCGAGCAGCTAGAGATGCGTGGAAAATGGTATCAGAGATTCTGGATTTTTAAAACTTTTTTGTAAAAAGTAGTCTTTTTTATTTTCAGAACCCTTTTTGTGTTACTTTCTTCAATACAAGAATGATACTTGGCATGGGGTCTTGTTTAGAACTTCTGTTTTCAAAGGAAGCAGAAGGTTTACTACGTGTTTTCTTTGAAGGGACTTGCACAACAATTTGTGACTGCCTGCCATTTTCTTTGCCTTCAATTTCTACAGTGCTTATTCCTTCTGCTAAAGATGGCTCAGACATGGGCAGTTCTGGCTGCGCTCCTTTTCTTGCTAATCAACCTGGTTGAAGGTTCAGGTAAGTGAGAAAGATCCCAAACTACATGCAGTGCTCTTTGGTACTCTCTATTTCCAGTGCACCGGTAGACTGAAACTTTGCAGTTCACCAGGGGAAATTTTTTTACTGTTTAATGTGAATGAAAAAAGTGATGTCATTTCAGCTGATAAAATAATCCTGTGCCTTGCAGAGCACACAGGATGATGTAACTGATAGGAATCTAACATAAGTCATGTGAAGATCCATCTCCTGTTCAACTGAGACAATATCAGTAGAGCTATGATTTCTGGCAGAGAAAGGATCTACGTATACCCCATACTACATATACCTCGAAAACTACTGCACCAAGTGATCTTGGGTTTTAACCTTGTTACAGATGTATGTTCTGCTGCTATCCCTGGTTTTACTTGCGCTTTAACTAAGGTGCCTAATTCCATAACACAATAATTTTTTTTGACAGTAATCTCCTCTCCCTTAAGGGTGAACCTTGTTGTCCCCCGTCCCCACCCCCCTATCAGTTTTTCAAAGGCCATACTAAAATGGTAGAAATCTATTGCCTAAAAACCAGACGGAGAACCTGTAGCTCACCAGCAGGCATCACATACCTGCACAGTGTCCACAGTGGAAAGGCACTATCTCCACCGCATTTCCAGACTCCAAAGAATGACAGCAAGAAGCTGGACCTGGAAATTGAATACTACTTATATGTGTGTGCACAGAGCAATGTGCAAGGCTACCAGTACAGTAAGGAAGTAGAAATGTTTAAGCGTGATGAAGCCAAGAGTTTCTTATGCTTTGGCGATGGGTGTAGCATCGTTTTTAATGCCTTTTTTTTTCTTATGTAGCTTACAACATGGTGAGTATGGAGGCTGGTCATGAGGCTGTGCTGAGTTGCCCTTACGACTCCAAGGTGTCTTTGCTAATGGTGACGTGGAAGATGAAATGCAGCGCTTGCTGCTTGTTGGCCTATAGGAGTGATCGTAATGAGACAAGAAGGTTAAACTGCAGTGAGAGGATGATGTGGAAATATTCACCTGAGATTGACCCCGCTCTTCGTATTTACCCTGTGAACCTTGGTGATGAGGGAAATTACACCTGTGAAATTGCCAGCAGTGCAGGGAATTTTCTTTTCTTCTCTTCTTTGACCGTGATAGGTAAGACACACCTTGTGATTTATTTATTTATTCATTTTGTGTGTGTGTAGATAAAAATGATTTGATTTGGTGGTAAAAGACCAAATTAATTTTTGGATGTATACTGAAACTGAAAATAAAGAGGTAAGCTGATTTAGCCTGGCTATTTGGAGAGTGGAAAAAGGCATGAGGAGTTATACAATAGGACTGGGCTGTTCTATGGAGAAATAATCTAGGGTGTTTGTGTTTGGTTTTTTTTTTTTAACTTCTTCTGACTCATGAACGGGAGGGGGTTTAAGATGCACCAAATCCAACAGTCTGCGTAGTTTCTGAGAGAGTTCTTTGGGCGTAACATGGGATTTGAATGTTTTGTGAATATTCACACAATCAGGACCATACACTCTTGCTTAAGTTAATGCAAACAAAAGATATCAAATAAATATTGCTGCTATAAGCTAAGGAAGAGGATACTGAACCAAAATTCACAATGAGGTCAATCTGTGTTTTGTCTGGGTATGAGCTGAATGGGAAGAGAGCAAAAGTTTCAGGGTACTATCTGGAAATACTGTTCCAGAAACACTGAAAGTTGTTTATAAGACTACATCACTAAAATTAAACCAAAATGAATCTATTTTCAACCTAAGCAGGGACGAAACAATATTAGGAAACATAATCAATAAATCAAATAATCTTTTTCCAATAGTCAGGTAAACTATCTCTAGGTTTCCATAACTTTAAAAAAAAACCATAGGAGAAGATTTTGTGTTCTGGACATATTATTATTATTTTTTTAATATTCAGAAGGCTTATGGGAAATTAATTTCAGAGCTCTATAAATGCTATTATTAATTTTTGCCACTTGATTTTTTGTTTGTTTGTTTTGTTTTGTTTTTCCCTGCAGAGTCTTACCTTTCTGATAATGGCTTAGGTTTTGTCTGAGCCTTTGCCTCTTTTGTCAAATGCAGAATATGAGTTCTTGGACTTTAGATGGAACAGTTTTGTCTGATTCCCCCTTCACTACTGTCAAATTCTTGATTCTACCTACCTAATCTCCTAAATATTTTAGCTGGAGCTTCAGCAAGCTGTGTTGTCCTCAGTATGTGCACTGCTGTACTTATAAATCTTCATTTAATCCACCCCTTTCTGTCATCCCATCTTCTCCTGTTACTACTGTAGTCACCTTTTGGAAAACGTGAGGAAGCAGTACTTTTAAATGCAGCTAGCTACTTTTGGAGATATTGACCCTGGAATTTTTGATGCATTTTTTTTTTCCCTAAAGATCATTGATGCTAATATTCCAAATTATTTTAAGATCTCTTTAATTGGTCATGCAAACTAAAATATACCACCTATTTTTCTGTTTCTCAGTTGGTGATTTTATACTGAACTAGAAATAATGGTTGTGGTTTTTTTTTTTTTTTTTCTTCTTCTTCCATAGTCCCTCCTACAGTGACTCTGACCTGTGACAAGAGCAGGGTGGCTGTCTGTCAAGCATCTGCTGGAAAGCCAGCTGCTGAAATCTCCTGGATCCCTGCAAGTAATCACAGCACCGAGGAAGAAGTCCATCACCCCAATGGAACGGTGACCAGAGCGAGCTTCATAGGCTGGGTCAACAGCACGCATCCCACTGTCACCTGCCTGGTTACTCACCCAGCTACAAACCAGACTCTGTCCCTAGACCTGTCATGTAAATAACGTTGTTCTGTAATTGCTCTTCATCGTGCTCTCGTGCTTCCTTGTGCTGTTCTACGCAGCTGTTCCCACTGAAAGCCAGGGCTCTGCAGATTGTTTAGAGGGGTGACAGGCCAAAGTTGTAGTGCATGTTGATAGAGAAGTTAATGACTCTGATTTAGTCAGTTGAAACCAAATGTTTTGTGGCATTGTATCAGGAAGCTTCCAGTGCGTGCTTCTTTCGATCCCTCTTCTGTTTTACAGGAGTTCCTCATTCTGTTTGTGGTGGGTTGACCTTGGCTGGACACCAGGTGCCCACCAAGCTGCTCTGTTAGGGAGAAAACTGACAAAAACCTCGTGGGTCAGGATAAGGACAGGGAGATCACTCAGCAATTACGGTCACAGGCAAACCAGACTTGACTCAGGGAAGTTAATTTGATTTGTTGCCAATCAAATCAGAGTGGGATAGTGAGAAATAAGAACGAACCCAAAAGCACCTTCCCCCACCCCTCCCTTCTTCCTGGGTTCAGCTTCACTCCTGACTTCTCTACCTCCTCCCCCTGAGTGGTGCAGGGGGATGGGGGTTGTGGTCATTTCATAACACTTTGTCTCTGCTGCTCCTTCCTCCTCACACTCTTCCCCTGCTCCCATGTGGGGTCCCACCCATGGGAGACAGTCCTTTATGAACTTCTCCAACATGAGTCCTTCCTATGGGCCGCAGTCCTTCATGAACTCCTCCAGCATGGGTCTCTCCCACGGGGTGCAGACCTTCAGGAGCAGACTGCTCCAGCGTGGGTCCCCCACAGGATTACAAGTCCTGCCAGCAAAACTGCTCCAGCCTCGGCTCCTGTCTCCATGGGGCCACAGGTCCTGCTAGGAGCCTGCTCCATTGGGTGCCTCCATGTGCTCTGGTGTGGGGTCCTCCGTGGCCTGCAGGTAGAATCTCTGCTCCCCATCATCCTCCATGGGCTGCAGGGGGACAGCCTGCTTCACCATGGTCTTCTCAATGGGCTGCAGGGGGATCTCTGCTCCGGTGCCTGGAGCACCTCCTGCCTCTCCTCCTTCAGTGACCTTGGTGTCTGCAGAGTTGTTCCTCTCACATATGCTCGCTCCTCTCTCCAGCTGCAATTGCTCTTGGTGGGTTTTTTTCCGCCATCTTAAATTCATTATCCCAGAGGGGCTATGATGGTCACTGATGGGCTCAGCCTTGGCCAGCGATGGGTCTGTCTTGGAGCCGGCTGGGATTGGCTCTGTTGCGCTTGGGGGAAGCTTCTAGCAGCTTCTCACAGAAGCCACCCCTGTAGCCCCCGTGCTACCAAAACCTTGCCACACAAGCCCCGTATACTGCTTCAGTGACCTTTCTAATCATTGATGATGGAAACGTTGCTTTCAGCAGCCACTGTGATACAACTCACTAATTTTTGATGTGAAGCTTTGAACCCCTGGAGTTGAATGTTGTCCAGCTTCCCACAGTGTTGATGATCTGGAGATAAATTCCCTGGAGAATGTCTGTCTGTAACTTTCAGGTGATCTTTCTCAGGGCCAAAGGTAGTAAAGGGTAAAATTTGGCTTCTGAGCTGGCTGTGCTACAGCTGCTAGAAGTCTATGCCACTAGGATTTGCAAGAACAGCTAAATAAGCGCTCACATCACCAAAATATCTCAGAAGAGGTATGAAGGACAGAAGTCAGCATAGACCAGTCATTAATAACAGCATTTTGCAGGGACGGCAGGTCTGTTCTGTTGTTGTAGTGCTAGCATCATTTAAAGAAAGAGAGATAGTGCAGGCAGATGAGTTGAAAATGAAATCGTGTTTGTACACACAAGTGACTGGGTGTGTGAGGTTGGTTGCTGGTTGGCATCCAGATATCTCATTCGTGTGTCTCACTCCCCAGCTGTGGGGGGTAGAGGATTAGCTTTCTCCTCTGGTTAAGATAGGTAGTAACATCATATAGTCAGTGGATACTAACATCTAGCTCTGTAACTAGCTTTCTTTTCTCATCTCTTAGACACTTCGCCAAGGCTTCCCTATCTCCTGATAGGAGGATGTGCAAGCGTTGCTGTTGTCAGTGGTGTGACTGTATGCTTGATTTTCAGGTGCAGAGGTAAGTCATTTGATAATCCTGAAATGTATTACAATTCCATTGCTGACTACGTGCAGGTACAAGGACATGCACTTTATTGCTGAGAGTGGGGTGGGAGGCAAGGATTGAGGAAAATGTCCATATACAATGCATTGTCCTTTTGGAAAAGTCCTAATAAAATAAGAGGTGGAACTTTAAAACAAGTCCAGAGTTTTGTAAGAGCCACAGTCATTATGATATTAATGCATTATGTATATGGCAATAGTCATCCAGGATGAAAGGATTCTTTCTGAGAGTAGGGTAGATTTGGAGGTTTTAGAATTTTTTTGATTCTTCTGCATTTACCGACATAAAATTCTGTACACAAGAATGACAGTTCACAAACTAGTCTAATGACTAGAGACAAACCACCCTCCTCCCCCCCGCCATTTCCATCAGCAATCATCATTTTTTCCTTGAGCAAGTGTGAGAATAGTCCACACGTACGTGCTTCCTTCTGCTACAATTGCAGTTTCTCAGGCTGTGTTGATTTAATTGGCACTGGGTCAGGTTCATACTGAATAATTTGATTCTGAGAAAGATGATGGTTTGCTGCTCTTGGAGTCGAGTAAGACAATGGTGATGGGGTACGAATGGAGTAGAAGCCCAAGCAGAGGCTTAACAGGGAGGAGGAGAGACTAGCAGGCTGAAGGTAAGAGTGTTTTCAGGAGAGCAGAAGATGAAGCACTGGGAGAAGGCAACGTAGAGGCAGGTGAACTGTAAATGGAGGGACCTTGCAGAGAATCAGAGTGCCTGGTTTACTCCCCTCCATTGCCTTAGTCCTGCTCTAGATTTACTGCTTGTCTGGGTTTCTTCTTCGTGCTCAGTATCTTTCAGATTATTCCCCCCTCTGCATTGGGCACGTTACATTGCAGATGTATTTCATCAACCAGGTCTGAACAAATGGGGTGAAGGCGGGTTGGCAAGAGGGGACAGTGACGGGAGGTGTGCACTAGAAGAGCAGAGAAGGCCGGGTGAGGGAAACAGAAAGACAAGAAGGAAACAGGAGGGCAGTTGTCATCAGCGGTGGCAGCACTGACCAGTGCTTGCAGCACTTTGGCGGGACTCTGTCCCTGACACAGAGGGACGTGCTGCTTTGGGGCAGGCAAGGAGGGCAGAAAATGTGCTCAGTTGAGTTCCTTGGCCCAGCACGTCCCCGCAGAACTGAGGAAAATTGCACCAAAATGAGTCAATTCAGTCACGTCTCCCATGGGTGACCAAAAGTTTCAGTGAAGGGAAAAATAAAACAACAGTATGTTCAAGAGCAAAACATAAAAAATAAGAACTTAACCTATGATTGTAACTGTATTTTGAAAAAAGTCTTTCAACGGCTGAGGTCAGCCAGAGGAGAAGTCTAGACATAACAGCTGTGCACCTTGCCTCATCAAACCATTTTAATTTCCTGACATCCTGCTTTCAGCTTTCCGGTTACGTAAATTGGCACATAAGTCGGCAGCACCATTTGCAGTAAGTGGGCTTTTTCTGTGTGTGTGTGCTCTGTGGTTTTTTTGTGTATTCTTCACTAAAACGTGAAATTTCTTTGCAGTGTGTGTGCTGTGACAGAACTCCGGTTTATCTCTGTGTGTGCTTGGAGGGGGCAGTGAGGAACAGTGAATCTGGGAGAGTGCCTGTTGTTTGGATGGCCCTGTCTCCGTGTATATTCAGTGTCTGAGTAATTGTTTAAGCACTAGATCGAGAACGATGGAGTGCATTTCCTGCCTGAGAATACTAGAAATTACGTTTACAATGCTAGTGGTTAAGCTGAATTTTAAATCTCCCAAAAGTTACTCTTTTCACATTTCTGCTTCACAGAGTAATCTTAACTCTGATCTTTTGCTTAAGAACGTGTATTGCCCTTGATGGCAGAAACCTGCCCGATTAAAGCTCAGGTGAAAACAGACAGGCGTTTTACAACGAGGGAAAAGGGAGCACTTCATTATGCTGTGTTACAGACAAACGCAGCTATGAAACTGTTATTGTTCAAGTCGCAGTTCAAACACTCAGAAGCTAGGAAACAGCAGCGATAAATTTGCCACCGCAACTTTTACTTCGTCTCCAATTCCAGTGTGTCGTGATACATATTTAACAGCGTGATACTATGCTGCTCTTTCCTCAGGGCTTCTGCCTCATTTAATGCATGCTGAAAGAACAATTATTTCATATTTTGCTTTCTGCTCACGGTTAAATTAATGGCCGTGTGTCTTGTTTGTTGCAAACTAGTCAAACAGTGCTCTGAAGTCAGAATGATTAATTTCCTGATATGCTTTTCTATGGCATTGAGGGCAATTTGACTGACGGGAGCGGGAGTTGCAGAGATCAAAGTCAAAAGCTTCCAGTAATTTTAGGTGCATAAGTTGGATTGCCGGTGGCCTGCCTGTTTTTTTTCAGAGAAGTTAGCATTGTTCATTATCATCTATTTTGGTGAAAATACCAACGTTTCAAAATTTGTTTTCAATTGCAATAAGAAGAAAAGTTTCAAAAGGCTGTCCTGTTTAGGCTTTGTGAAGGTGGTTGTTGCAACGCTCTGCCAGTTCAGGTTTCACCCTCTGTGCCCTACCCCTTTGCTCACACAGCTTAGAGAAATAGCGTCACAGTTCTTTTGCAAAAGTAATGTCACCTCCTAGGTTTCTTCTGGTCTTGTTTTTTATTTGGACTTGATAGGTATGATGGTTCCGCAAAATTTTAGAATGTAATATAATGGTACTTTTTCTTTTTATATTGCAGACTAAGAAATTCAGGTCCACATCATCATGTGAAAAAACAGAAATGGAAGCCAAGCCTCCTGTCTTACCAGAGACTATCTATCAGAATTACAATTCAAGAATGATTTATATGAACTGCTAACAGTGTAGGCACAAGCAGTCTAGTACCAGCTGAGCTACTAGCGATACTCAGTTACTTGAACTTGTACTTCAGCTCACAAATCTCAGACCTTAGCGCATCGCAGGCCAAAACGCTCACACCTGCCCTACAAAAGCCTTTGTCTTTCCTGGCCTAAAGACAGTGGGGGAAAGCAACCTGGTTTAGTAAATGATTTCTCTCTTTCTCTAAATATCAGTACAGCTCTTTGAAACATTTGAAACTTTTGAAGATGCAGTTGGGGAAATACTTACCCGAATCTTGTTTGAAAATGGACTCTGAGGTATGTTCAATCTTTCCTCAAATTGATATTTGACATACTTCTGTGCCAGAGTAACAGACTGCTGGTGAAAATGTAGCACTTTTTTCCATTTTTTTGCAAATTGTCTTTGCAATTTTGTGTTGGAAACCAGGAAATTACACAGGGGACCCCAAAACATAGAAGATTGAAGAAACGCATCCAGCAGAACTGCAGAAATAAAAGAAAGGGTTTTTTCTCTGTGTAGATAGTTACATGTGGCAGATGACGATCTGGTAGTTGTCATCTTTGTTTATTTTTAATTTTTTAATGTATTTCTTTTTCAATTACACTTTCTATTTGCATTGATAATGGAAGAAAAAAAGGCAATTTGAAATTATGTTTGATATGGAAATGAGAAATAGCAATGGGCAATTTTCTAAGATTAATTTCAAAGTAAATGTGCAAATATGCAAATATTTACCTAAATGATTTCTGGGGCTATTTGCATAAATATTTATTGACCAGTTTCTCAGAGGGTGAGATCACAGCACGGTTTACTGAGAACAGAAGCATTAAGTTGTGAAAAATGCAGGTGGTGTGCTTGTTAAAATAAAACAACCCCTCCACCCAAACCATTTATTTCTTCTCAACCCTGTGTCCCCAAGCTGATAAAAAAAAAAACAACCCACCCCAGATTGGTTGTTATTTTCAATTTTCATTCATCAGGTTTGTCAGACCTTCCAAACACTAATGCAGCAGTAAGTATACTCAAATGGGTGTTTCTGAACTGCCTTTGCTTGGTCATCGCTGGAGGAAATCATCTCTGCTCCCTTCAACCTTCTTAGGCGTGAGGTTCTCCCATTGCCTTTTAATTGCACTTTATCGCTTCTAAATAGACGTGGGGGTTGATGGGCATCTACCGCTCCAGCCTTTCTTTTTAGTCAGAAAGGCGTGAAGAGCGACTCTGCCTTAATGAAAAGCGCCTACAGTCCATTTATGCCTGCCGGGTAACTGAGCGGAGCCTTTCCTGTGGTGTTAAGTGTCCGTGATGGGTCGCGATCTCAGAGCTGTGTACAGCTTCTTCGTGTCGTCTGTGCAGAAGGAGACGCGCCATTTCACAGCCTCTCGGAGAAATAAGTGACAGATAGCTCGGAATTAGTGAAAGCAGGTTTTCAGTGATGCTAGCTAGGAAAAGTGTTTTGTAGCTCCAGGGAAATCCACAGCAGCACCTTATTCTCAGGAAGTGGTTTCCCAGTTCTGCTGGCCCACAGCTGGCAGTGCACGGTGGGCACGATCCAGCATCCTTTTTTGTTCTCCATGTCAGCCGGGACCTTTCACAGTCAGGGTGCTGTCAAGGAGTTGGTTGTGACTAGAAGTCTCTGAAATAGGGGAGAAATAGTTTCTCAGGGAACTGCCCAGCTGTGTCTAGGTCTAAACTTGGGTTCTTAGGCTGGTGTTGGTCAGCGTGACAAGTGAGCATGGATTGTTTCTGTGGACAACTACAGCAATTTCTGTCTGCCTTATTCAGAGTCTGGACCATTGCAGCCAGACTGAAGGATGACATGGCTGTCAAAATGAAGAGAGTTAGGCTGTGGAGCAGTCTGCTTTTGGCAGTTATGGTGCATGCGTGTTGTGATTTTTCTAGGGTGCAAAGCAAGAACTTTTCTTAATTCCTTTTCACCAAGTGAAATGTTGAAGAGTAAGTTCTATTACAGACAGACAGGGAGAGGATAGTGTGGGGAGTAAAATCCTCTGGAGAAAAATCACGGTGATAATTAGCCCTGGCTGAAAATCATGGCTCCTATGCTCATGATTTTATTTTCCCCTTTAATTTGTATTTGGTGGAATTGGTCCAGTCACCTGCAGTGTGTCCGCATTTCCTCGAAATTAATTTGATGTGCTGAAACAAGGTGCTCTGGCAGTGAGATAGGTCCCTTTGTGCCGCAGGTACTTGGTGAAATGGGCTCTCCTGGCAGTTCCACAGCTCTTAACAGCCACGTGGGCTATGGTTTGCCAGATTTCTTATTTCTGGGATGGCCCAAGAGCCAGTCCGGCTGCAGCCTTTCAGAAAATTAGCTCACAGCATTGTAGCCTAGTCAGGCTTTGATCATCACCTGTTTACTGCCAACAAAACGCTTGAGTTATCAACCCGCAGCTCAGGCAAACCCCCGTGTTGCAAGCACTAAAGGGCCTCAGCTGCCTTATTGTTGTGTCTTCCTTCTGCAATAAAATTGGCCCTCGTGCTTTTCAAGCTCGTTGTGTATGATTAATAAAACTTATTAGGCCAAAGAGAATAATGTAGCTAGTGGGGGTGATTGTAAGAAAGGCTGGGTCATGAATAATGCTTGTAGGCAGAACATAATCACTGAGCAAGCTCAGTTAATTTTCTGCTCATCTTTTGTACGTGTTGCAATACTGGCACAAGCAGTAGGTAGCTTCAGGCACAGAGTTTGCTTCTTTTTTCAGCTGTTTGCAATTCACTGGAGCTTTTGACCACAGGAGTATGTATTACATCCAAGCTGTCAGCAGGTGATAACTGTTCTGGGGGGCCTGTCAGCTCTGCGTTGTTTTTGAGGGGAGGAAGACGGGATTAGCCAGGCGGTGGGGCCGCGTGCACGCTGCGAGAGGAAGCCCTTGGTGCTTGGGATAAGGCAGAGACATCTGCGAGTTGAGTGATTTTTGTATGGAAATGGAGAGAGGAAAATGGGAGAGGCTGGAGAGGGGGACTGACAGAGGAGAAGGATAAGATTAAGAGAGTGAGTGTGATGTTGGGTCGTTGCAGCTTAATACTTATCAGTGTGATTAATTGCTTTTTCCATTCACGCTGCCTGTTGCTGTGCACCTTAACTGCTGATCCCAGCTGGAGAAGGACACACTTTTGTCATATGGGAAGCTCTCTGCACTCTTCTCTCAGGGTGGAAAACTGGGCACGGGCTTGGATGGTTTCTTCTCTGCCCGCCATCACCAAAGAGCGCTGTGTGTGTGTCATACCTCTCTGTCTTATGAGCTGCACACCAAAGGGCTAAAATCCACGAGACACACAGCTCAGGGGGCGAGGGGAAGACCCGGCACTGCTTCAGTGGGTCACCAGGGGTTTAACTCCTCCGTCAGAAAGACTTGAGCTGCGCTTGCTCGAGCTCTGCTCTCCCAGGCTGACTGCTGAGAAAATGCCCGTTTCCCACCTGGATTTATTTTTGCAGTTGTTCTGCTGAGGGTTTGGGGAATGAGGGGAAAGTCACTTACACATTTTCTGTCATGCTGATTTTGTAAGGAGACAGGTGTCTTGGTGTAATCCAAAGAATAACCCATATTGTGTATTTTATTTCTCGTAGGAATTTGGAAAATAACCAACTTGAGGATGTTTTTATGAGTATATTTACTATGTTTTTTTCTTAATTGCAACAACGCTTTTGGTGTTTTTAATACCAATTTTTTTTGCACTGAAAGCAAGTTTAAGCAAGGCAAATCTTTTAGGCTGCAAACCTCCGCACATTCTTCTGTGGCCTTGTCAATATGGCTAGGAAAATGCTGACTGTTTATTGAATAATCGAAGTGAGAGAGCTACTGAAAGGCGATGGGTTTTGGAGTGAGCTATTGGTACATTCTGACCAATAAATAAATAAATAAAGAAAAGGTTGTGGAAGTGCGAGCTCCTGCTCCAGGGCTGTTGCACTGCCTTGCCACTGCTGTTTCAGACTATTTAGTCAAATGCGCAGTTGATTGAATGTCACTTGTACTTTTTAGCACTAGATGTGATTATAGAAGAAAATGCTCCTGTCTGTTGTGTGGACTTTCACTCATAATGTTTATAGGGCACTCTTGGCAATAGTCATGCTGTCTGCTTTCTGATTAATCTATGAGCAATTTATCTTCTGGTAATAGCAGCTGTTGCGATGTTGCCGAACAGTTCTTTATTCTCTTTCTGTTCACTGAATATGGGGAAAAAAAAAAAGAAAAAAGTTGACAAAAAGTTATGTTTAGAATCCCATAAATTGGAAGGTAACTTCACATTATGAACAAGAATTGTTTAAAATCCCAATTTTCAAGACCAGGATTGAAATGAAGAAGATAAATAATTTTCCTGCAGACTTTGGAAATGGGGCAAATTTCCTAAGGGTACTTGCCAGTTCAATGAAAACCTTGGTTTCCTAAGTTGGTAGTTCTTTCAGCTGTATTTTTTGGTCTAGCCTTCTTGGTATCATTTTTCATAGCTTTTCTTCTCTGATGAGAAAATAATACTTATTTTGGTTGTCCTGTAATAACTATAACACCTGTGGAATATTGTCCTGCTGGTTTTGATGTCTTTGTGAGTTGCTCTTTCTGCTTTTGTGAAGTCTTTTTTTGTTAATGTTAACTTGTCCTCAGCTACTTGACTTGGTGTCCACAATCTGTATGCAACTTCCATGTGCTGGAGGCAGCAAAGAGCTCATCATTTAACCAAGTAGGACTTCTACTACATTTCCTGTCACTTCTCTGTCCTGGAATAGTTTTGTGTTTGTGCTCTTAACGGTGCTTCTTTAAGCAATTACCCACTTTTCTTTTTATCTCCTTAAAGTTGTCTCCTCAATGCTTTCATGCACTAGTTTTCTCAGTTTATTGATTTTTATCTTCTCTAGGTACTTTATTATCCACTTCTCTTTCCAACATCAAATGTATTCTCCATACAGTTGCTTCAGTAGGTGACAGATCCTCTAAATGAAAGATTTTTGTTGTTGTTGGGAGGAACAATAGGTTTCAAATTCTAACTTGTTTCAGAATTTTCCAGTGCTTTTCACTGAACTTCTCCTTAGAGACATACTTACTCTGGATCTCATTGATATTTTTTTTTTCCCCAATACATAATAGAAATTTATCTGCTCTTGACTATAAACCACTCCTGTCCTTCAACTTCTGCAAATTTAAGCTCACTTACCAAATCCAAATGCATAATATGCAGCATTTTATTTGTGCTTGGGTGACATCTGTCTTACATTATTATGCAAAAACATCATAGCCAGTTGATTTTTTTTTTTTTCTCCATAGTTTACATGCCACCTTGTACCACTCACAGCAATAGGCATCCAGCTCAGCTTCATTGTAGCTTTCATGGGAGCCTGACTGGTAATTTGCCTCACAGTCGCAAAGGTACCCAAACCTCTGCATCTTGCTCCTTGTTTACCCCCAGAAGCTTCTGCAAGAACTTTTCAAGTCTGTTAACTACTGTGTTCCTCCGGGAAAAATATCCCATCCCTCTGACTTCTCTTTGCAAAAGAAAGGTACCCAGAGGTACCAGAGGGTACCCAGATCCTCTCTCAAAGCAAAAGCATCTTGCTTGCACATAAACCTAAGATTTAGGGACTGCCTAGATGGGGTGTGTGGTGCTACAGGACAGCCACAGGACTAGCTCAAGCTGGAGTGTATCTCCATGGCTCTTCAACAGTGGGCTGATCATCCTTCTCCTGAGTTAGCTAGAATTACCAGCCTACATTGAATTTGGGGATTTGCACTGAATCCTAGGCTGGTAGAGTCATGCTAGCGCAGTATTTGTCTTCTCTGAATGTAAGCCAGATTTGTCCGTATGACTGCTGTGCTCCAGTAAAAATTCGCACATATTTGTTCTTGGATGGATTTTGGCTTAGCTTCATGGGAGATTTTGAGTTTCTTCTCTTGTTCCTTGTTTGCACCAGTTTAGATTGATGTTATATCAGGAGCTTATATTTTGTATATTCTTTCTTATGTTTAAATGGTATAAAACCTTCCGCCAAATAGATCCTATCTGCATCTTAGCACAAGGAAAACACAAATGTAGAATCTCAAGCAATTAATCTTTGCTTTTCCAGGTGATAATTCTGTCAATTTCTAAATGCTTCAAGATGCTTCAAGAAATACCTGATACTGGAGCAATTCTGGCAACACAATTACTATAAAAAGTCCAGCAACATGTTGTGCAGAAATAGGTTTATTGTGCAAGACAGAGAGGGACAGCTGATTTCCTATGACAGAGGACATCAGTGTATGTTCAGGATGGGCAAGGGAGGATAGTTTTGTTCTGTAACGTTTTGTGTCAACTGATGAGACAGAGGGTAGATTTTCATTGCTGTTGGACCACCTGTAGCATCCTACATGATGTCATGGAGTCTTTCCATGGAGATGTTCAAAGCCAGACTGGACACAACAGCAAACTGTGCTAGCTGACCCTGCCTGAGCAGGGGGTTGGACGAGATGACCTCAGGAGGTACCTTCCAGCCACAGCTATTCTGTGACTGTGACTAGTGCTAGGGTTTCTAGATCCCGAACTAACAAAGAGTTCGTTCAAGCACAGGATTGCCAGCTCTTCATGTTTGTGCTTTGGATGTGGGAGAAGAATGTTGTGACAGACTGTTACGCCTTGCGAGCCAGATTCACCAACTCAGGAGACATTATCTGAAGGCCCAACTCCTCTGGGAAGTCAGTGGCCCTTTGCTTGAACACTGACTTCTGAAGCAAGGACTTTGCTGTTTGTGAAGTGCTTCGTCTTTGCGTGGTCAGTGCTGCACACAGGGGATGCTCCTCTGATGCATTCCTGGGTGGGATGGGATGCACTGCAGGATAGGACTAGCAATCGCTGTCTGTCTGCAGGTTGAGAGTTGTGCGGTACCCTTCCAGTCATGGTCAGGTTTTTTTCTTGTAACCGAGCATCTTTTCCAAGTGTGTTAAGCCTCCACACAGATGTTCCTTGTCCTTGCTTTAGCTGAGTGTGTCTTAGTAATGCCTCAGCTGAGCAGGACTTCCACACGGTTTTTGAAAAGAGGTCAGAATAGGAGGATATTTGGACTTCAAAAATATTTACACCTGTTACTGAAACTTTTAAAAAGAAACAGATCTTAAAAGAATGAGAAGGTGTATTGCACTTGCATGGCAAAGTTTTGGTAGCCGGGGGACTGCAGGGGTGGCTTCTGTAAGAAGATGCCAGGGCCTCCACACTGGACCAAGACAGACCTACCCCTGGCCAAAGCTGACCCCATCAGCAATGCTGGTGGTGCCTCTGTGATAACACATTTAATAAAGGGTAAAAAATGCTGTGCAGCAGCTCTGAGGAAGAGACGTGAGAAAAATGAGAGACAAACAACCCTGCAGACACCGAGATCAGTGGAGAAGGAGGGGGAGGAGGTGCTCCAGGTGACAGATCGGAGATTCCCCTGCAGTCTGTGAAGACGACCATGGTGAAGTTGGTTGTCCCTCTGCAGCCCATGGAGGACTGTGCTAGAGCAGAGATATCCGCCCTGCAGCCCATGGAGGACCCCATACTGGAGCAGGCTCCTGGTGGGAACTGTGGTTATAGAGAGGAGACCGCAAAGGAGCAGGTTTTCTGGCACAAGCTGTGACCCTGAGGGGGACCTGTGCTGGACCAGTCTGTTCCTGATGGACTGTATCCCGTGGAAAGGACCCACGCTGGAGCAGTTCTTGAAGGACTGTATCCCATGGGAGGGACCTCTGCTGGAGTAAGGAGCAGCGGAGACAAAGTGTTACAAATCGACCCCCATTCCCCATCCTCCTGCAGTGCTGGGGGTGGGGAGGAGGAGCAGGTAAATCTGGGAAGAAAAGGGGTGAGGGGAAGGTGGGTTTAATTTTGTTTTCATTTCTCACTGTCATATTCTGTTATTAATTAGCAATAAATTAACTTAATTTCCCCAAATCAAGTCTGCTGTGCCCATGACACTAACTGGTGGGTTCCATCCCTGTCCTTATCTCAACCCACAAGCTTTTTCATCATATTTTCTCCCCTTGTCCTGCTGAGGAGAAGGAGTGAGAGACCATCTGGGTGGGCACCTGGCAGCAGCCAAGGTCTACCCATCATGCAAGGCTTATTCACCAGCAGAGCTAGAATGGGAGATAGGATGCTTCACTATTAAGGCATTTTATGCTGATGATACATCTCTGGATCTTCTGACTTTAATCTTATCACTCTGTTCCAAGCTCTGAAAATTTCATTTCCACTCATTCTATTCTCTCAGCTGACAGCAAGTACTGCTGAGCAAACAAAGGTGAGTGCTTTTTGGATTGATTTTTGTCTGACTGCTGCTACAGTCCAACAGAGTTTATATGCCACAGGGTAGTGTTTGTATCTAGCTGTGCTTGTATTTGGAGTTTCCATTTGTGTGCGTGAAAGAGAAACCACAGACAAACCCCCTGAAATCTTTTCTATGTTAGATTTATGATCTCTGAAGTATACAAACCCCTCTTCTGTGCAAGAACAAGTGGCCACATGCAGACCAATGTGTTGCTTGTACTCATTTCACATTTTGTGTGAGAGAGTGTTG
>VXBL01000362.1:495917-509420 GCA_013400195.1 Aramus guarauna | reverse complement strand
AGAGTGTTGGGGGGGGGGGGGGGGGGAAGCTGAGTGAGCCAGCTACTGAAAAGCCCTGGCCTGGCTGGTTGCCTTTATCTTCAACTTGTTTGAAATAGTCATAGTCACATCAGGAAGATCAGACTCGAACACCACCAGTTAGTGTATCATTAGGGTTGCCTCCTTAATCAGGCAAGTTAGTGCCTGCAGAGCTGTGATACTGCATGAGTGCTGCCTGCCTCCAGGTCTGAATCTCTACCAGCTGCATCTGCTCTCACATTCTTTATCATTGTCCTTCTTGTGTAATCAACAATGGTCGCCTATTTCATGGTGCTATATATAGCAAAAATAAAAATGCACACGTATAGGCAAACATCTTTATGCATATGTACACTTCTCTCTGTGTGTGAAGCTTTGAATATGCACAGAAAAAGTTACGTTTTTTCCTTGAGAAATTAATTTCTTAATAATTTCCTATCAACAGAATATCTCATTATATATAAATGTTGTGAAAGACCTTATTAGACAGATAGACACATGAGAGATAAAATTAAAAGTTGCTGTGGAAACCATAACCTGAAATAAGTCTTTCTTTTGTGCACTCAAAATCCCAGTCTTTGTCTTCTATTAGAATACTGTTTGCATATAATTTCTTTCTTCAGGAAAAAGAATCTGAATTGCTGATACACAAATGGAAATCCCATCTCACTGTGACTGTAAAGAGCATCTCAGGCTAATGGATTTTTTTTTTCCTCTTCTGTCAGTATTTTAAGCACCTTTCTTGTCTTGGTATCAGTGTGGTGTAAGGCAGAAAAAAAAGAAATTAATCCCTGGTGGTCATTACTGCCCATCTATGACCAGGTGCAGCAATTTGGAACTGTCAGTGGAACTATGGATATTATTGCCTTTGCTGGAGTTAATTTTGAGGTAGGAAACAGCTTGGGGTAGGGTATAGGGGAGGGAAGAAGAAAGGCTAAAGAAGATGCTAAGGCACGGAGGAAATGCTTTGCTAAATACAAAATATTCTTCAGTTCTCAGCTGCAGGAGTCATCATCTCTCTATAGCACATTCTTAGAAAATCACATTTCAAATATGGCTTGTCAAATAAGCAAAAAGGGACTTATGTACCAACCACTTTGGTACTGAGACACTTGATCACGCTAAAGATGGCATTCATGTTCTGTGCCTGAGATTCTGCCATAGCTGTCATTTTCTGCAGTCATCTGTTGGCAGATGCATTCACATAGTGTTAGCCTGGGTCAGGAATGTGCTTTTGAAAAGAAACTCCCGATGGTCCGTGCTTACTGTGCTGAGTTCATATTGTCAAGCAGCCTTGGAGCACACAGGAAACACTGCATCTTTTCTGATGGAGCTGAAGCAGAATATACAGCCTGGGGGTACACCTAATGCTCTCCAGCTGCTAACGGGTGTTCAGTTCACAGGATCAGACTGTAGTTAGCCCAAAATAAAATCCCCCCAACCCATGCTGTGCTCTGTCAAACCACTCCTGCTGAGGTACACAGCTGATGAGATAAACATAGCTTTTGTTAAACAAGCTCTTCCTGCAGTGTGATCTGGGTTTTTTTAATCTGTTTTATATGCAAGAAATAACTTGAGCATCAGCTCCAAGAAGGCACTGAAAAATGCCGATTTGCAGTGCTTGTGTACTGAAGATCTCTCTTGATGACTGCATAAATGATGTGCAGGGAAAAGATGGGGTCAAATATCAAATATGCTCATGTTACATGCCTTTCTGTCTAGGAAAAAGCATTATGGACTGATTCTTCTGGTGACCTGCTAACCCTGGATTGCTCGGCAAGAAAACACAGGAGCCATGGCTGCATGCAGGCATCGTTGCCAGCTAAGCATCATGTTTTCTTCACAAACGCTGAAATACCACAGAGAATGATGCAATGTTAATTTGTACAATTATTTGCAAATGCATGAGTCCCATTTAACTTATTCAGTAGTTTATATATAAAAAAATAAACTGGCACAGAATTTCTACTGTGATCGCACAACAGCTTGCATTTAAAAAGCCATTGTGCGTAAGTGCAAATTGACAATTAGCATATCTGGAAAAAAAAAGGAAAAAAAAAGAAAAAAGGCAAAAAGCCAAATGCTTAGAATACATCTACTAGAGACAATATCAAGACCAGTCCCAGCTCTGGAGTTCACGCTCAGCAAACATTTTATATAGAGACACTATCTGACGGACAGGCAACTTTTTTGCCTTTCCAGTTTTAGTGCCATTGATGTAGAGCTCAGCCCTGGTGGAATTTGATTGAATTTGCTCTGAACCAATACTTGAATGCCTCTATGCTGCCTTATAATTTGAATAAGTAGTCAGCTGTGAAACAAGCTAGCCCAGACATTGTGAAATCCATCTCTCTCTAAGGAATACAGGAGAAGTGACATCCTGGAGATGGCTCTGGACTATTCTAACTTTGTATGATGTTTTACAGGGTGATTCAGAATTGCAATACTAGACAAGGATATTTTTATTTCAAAGATAAGTACTAGGTGGTTCTTTACAAGTTTCACCTCGATTTGTTTAAGGATGATTACGAACTGTTTCTGTCTGCCAGCATGGTTGGCCTGAGTTAAATGAGCAGTGCATTCCTAGTGGATTGTTGTCCGTGCCATAGAAAACAGCTTCTATGTTGGCATCTTTGTGCTGGGTCTTTGCAGAGGCAGTTAGTGAATGGGTATGGAGGAATTTACTGCATTTCCCTGCTGTGTGGCTAGTACTAGACTGAGGACATTTGCCTGTCCTTGTGGTCTTGGCAATACCTAGGATGGTTTCTGTCCACAGGGCTCTTGATCCAGCCCCTTTTCATGAGCCCCACATTTTTGTTTTGATAAAAAATGTTATTTCTTCATTGCAGCATAACAGCCAAAAAATGGACAGACAGAAAGTGTTCTGCTTTATTTTAATTTTTGTACATGTATGTTATCTGCTATCTGAAACATATGAGCAAACAACCCCTGTCCCGGTGTCTTGATAAGAGTGGCAGGAAGTCACTGTCCTGAGGTACTATTTCAGCTTTGCTCATTTTGCTTTCATCTCTGACAGGAGTAATCCATCTGTAGCTTAGTGGGTTTTTCTGGCGGCATTTCATACCGTCTGCTTTAGTTGCAGTTTGTGGTTTAGAGAGAGCACTTGGGATTGTGTGTACTAAGTAGGTTAGGTCCTCATAGCTGAGCATTCAGAAATAGCTACTTGCCTTTGATCACAAATAACTTATTGCTGAGTTACACGGGAGGCTATTGCTGCATGGTAAGAAAAAACCCCAATATCAACATTGGGTTAGAAAAAAATGTAAATAAATTCTAGGAATAATTTAGGTTGGAAAGGACTTCTGGAAGTCATCTGGGCCAAACCCTGCTCAACACAGGGCTAACTTCAGTGCTGTATCATGACTTGAATAGTGGCCAGCAGCAGAGGAAAAAAACCCCAAAACATAGTAAAACACAGCTATCTTACCCTTTGAACACCTTGCCCAGCTTCTTACAGCCAAGGGTGTAGAAAATTGTAAGATGGAGGTTGTATTTGAATCATCTCTCAACAGCCGTTGATGAACCTGCCCTCCATAATGACTTCAATCCCTTTTTAACACTTTTTGTTTGTTTGTTTTTAATCTCTAAAATAAACTGCAGTGATAAATTCCACAAGTTTAATTATGTTCTGTGAAAAAATACTTAAGTTGGTGGCTGAAACCCACTTCTTGGTAATTTATGTATGTGCTTCCTGAAGAAGCTAAGTGGCCTGAAATGAAAACCAAGCAATAAAAAGGCAAATGGGGTGGGGTGGAGTGTTCTGCTGCTTTGGCTGTTGTTTTCTTACAGGGAGGCCCCAGAATAGAGGACAGTAAGTCCTGCTGAGTGAGCAAGGGAGGAAATGAAGAGGCTTCCAGAGATATTAAAGACTGGACGCAAAAGATGTAGGATGCATATGCTGGAAGCTTTTCCTGTATGAAGTGTCTCCAGCTATGAGTAGTGGGACAGAAATCCTGTGGGCCCGGCGTGCAGGTAAGGGCCGTGTGGTAAAATGCCAATGGAGAGGTGATGATATGGTGGAAAAGAAGCTGCATGAACCTTCTTCATCACAGCACCTGGAAGTTTGGTGCTGAGAGGAGGTGGGATGACTGTGGTGGAGCTGAAGGCTTGTTCCGTTGTAAGAAGAAAACAATCCACAAGTAGCAAGAGAAGCAGAAGTAAGTGGCAAAGAAGATGAGCAGAGCAGCTCGCTCCTCAAAAAGAGAGGCAAAAGTCAGAGGACTGTTATTAGCTCAAGGTTTCAAGAAGGAAAACATCAATGTGGAGATGTATTAAATCCTAAAGAAAAAAACCAAAACAAAATAGCAGGCTGGTCAGGCTAGTTGGACAGCCAGGAAACACGGGGCCGTGGGGTGAGGTTGTCCATGCCATCAGGGTCGACAGAGCTGGTGGCAGAGGGCACCCCAGCAGCGCTGTGGGTCTGTCCTAGGGAGGTGTGGGGGGTGATGCTGCCCCTCCTGCCTGCCTCTCCTTGGCCGGCAAAGGCCCTCGGATGCCTTATCAGGGTCATGAGCACGTAGTACTTAGTGTAATGGTTCAAAAAGATCCTAGCTGTCTTTTATGTGTGTTAGCTGATAAATAATGGCTTTACATTTCACAGTTATGCATCCATTACTTTTTTCACCTGGTTAAAGGTGCCCAAACAAACTGACCCAAAGGAGAGGCTGCAACAACATGTGCCCAGGATGAAGCACAGCAGGGAGAAGACCCCAGAGATTCCCACCTGCCCTCAAAAAGGCACATCTAGGAGTGTGAACAACCCTGGTTGAGGAAAAACTGGTTAGGTTGTCACTAGTGAGTGGGAGGATCATGAACTGCAGCCTTGAGGAAGGACTGTTGAGGTTGAAGAAAAGGCGTGAAGGTCATAGGAAGGATCAGCAGTGGATTTTTCCCTGAAGACAAGTGTCAGTGCCTGGAGTGGGTCAAAACTAACTGTGCCAGAACAATACTCAAAGAAGAGTATGTTCAGGTGAGCTTTGGTAAAATACTTTCAGTCCTTGGAAGGAAGTGTGAAAGCCAGAAAAATTATTGCAGATTAGTACAGTCGGTACAAAGATTGTGGTTAGGAAGAAAAGCCATGCAAAGAGGACTCATCTGAGGATCGGTAATGCTGTAGATAGAGCATTCTGGGATCTCGCTTAACAAGACTTAGGAGAAGAGCTTTAAACTAAGAAATTAGGAAAATGGTTTGGGAGAGTAATGAAACCCTTACAGCTGTTTTTATAATAAAAGGAGAAAAAAGGAGTAATACTGCTGTCAGCTGTAGTCAAGTTGGCAATATCTGTAGTCAAATTATTTACTTTTACATGGCTAGAAAGTATGTGGTCAATAGGAGACAACAGACATGCCTGTGTATTCACACCAGACAAGTGTATTGCAGGTGATGTGCAGAGCATGAAACTGAGTATGATGCTGACTGCATCAGGGTGGAATAGCAGCGGTGATTATCATATGACAAGGAGCAATCATGTTGGAAATGCACTGTACAGAAATGATAGAAATAACAGTTCAAAGGTAGTGGAGGAGTTGAATCATATTTTAAAGATGTTAAGAAATTATTAAAAAAATATTATGTGGATAAAGTAGATTAGTTATGATCAAAATAATTCTAGGAAAGGATGTCAGAGGAGGCCCTTCTGGGATAGACTGGGGAGTTGAATTTGGTTATGAACAAAGAATTATTTAATGCTATTAGAGGGAGATATACTCCTGAGATTTGTATCACGGGAAACTTTAATTTCTCAGTCATTGAGACTGAAAACCATTAGCAATCACAGGCCATAGGTGTGACAATCAAAGGATCTGTTTAACTGAGCACTCAATGAACCGACAGAGTGATACTATTTAAAATTTTGTCTCTGTGAGTAACGTTAACAACTTAAAAGAGAAAATTGTAGAAAAAATCTCCTTGAGTGAGCAAGTGAGGTTGATTTAGTTGATGTAACCTGGAACGTGGGTCTGTGACTCTTATTCTTAGTTTAGAAAGGGACAACCTAAGCACAACTGGATGGAACTAAATGGTGAAGAATGGACTAAGAAGCTCAAGATTTCATTTTAAATGAAGCCTGGAATTTCTTTGTTAAAGATGTAAAGCTGTTAAGGACTTCTCTTCTAAAGCAAAGGAAACGATAGCCCCAGCCAGCTCTGGAAACAAGGACAAATTCTCTTGAAATGGACACTAGGAATACACAGATCCTCCAAGGACAGGAAAAAGTTGTTACTCAGCAAAGAGACCTGTCTTAAAGATGAAGAAGCTCAGGGAGAAAATGAGAATTGCTGGCAGCTGTGCCAAGGCTGGTCCTGCAAAATACCTTCAAATGCTGAGCAGCGGGCTCTCCTGGGGCGTGCGCAGGAGGAGCTGTGTGGGAACAGCCTTCAGCACCGAAGCCTTCATCGTGCCCCTGTACTTTGGGAGAGCCAGGGGACCCTGTGGGGCTTGTGTTTGTAGTCACGCACAATCAATGTTCTGGAAGCAGAAAATGTGTGTGTGTGACATCACATCAGAGGCGATCAGCAGGTCCTTGGGCAGAGACAGAAATGAACAAATCTGTCTTGATGCAAGGCGAACATTCAGAATGAGTCCCATTATTTTTTTGTGTCTGATCCTTAGGAATGGGGATAAATGTACGCACCAAAGATCCTCACCTGCCTAAGAAGGATGTACCGCTCCTCAAATCCTGTGCTGACTCTATCTGGATCAGGAAAGACTTGGCTGCAATGATACGGTAAGAGCTGACTGGCATGCAGGTGGCTTTACTTGACCCATGTCTGGAAGATTGCACCCCTTCCTCAGGATACCGAGTGGTAGTCTGAGGAGTTATCTTAGCCTAACGGGGAATGGACAGAGTGGAAATTTGATTCTGGACTTCCACAGAAAGATGCTTAACCCTTTTCCTACTGGCTTCATACAAAATTCCCTCCTGTGAGTCATTTTTCGCTTCCCAATATCTCTGACAACACAAGCTGACTACAGCATTGCGTGTTCTTACTGATTACTCATAAAACCTCTGATGTTTTTATGTTTTGTTTTACCTTAAAATCCCACCTGTTTGAGTCCCAGTTTTTGTGTTTGGTTTACTCTGTGACTGTAAAAGAAATCTGATGTTCCTGGGTCTTAAAATGATTGAAAAATCAGTGGACCTGGACACCACAGCTGTCAATGGCAAATTAAAAGAATCCCAGTTGTACTATTTTCTAAAGCCTTAGCGATGCTTTTGAACAGTAGGGGTTAACAATGCAGATACTAGCTAAAAATAATAAATGTCTATATATTCTTTGAGAAAAATCTCTGCTCTAGACTCTGAACATTTATGTCAAAGGAGCTCCCTTGCTTGTTTCTTGATTTCGACATTTTACAGACTTTTGAAAATGCTATAATGAAGCCTGAGAATAAAATAATGTTATAGTAAGTGAGGAGACTTGGGTTTAATTCTTTGCTGCTGTTTTCTTTTGTGATGTCAGGCTAGCAATTTCCCTCTCTCTCTCTCTGCTTTGATTCTTTATCTCTAACTGAGGACAATAGCACTTTCTTGTTTCTCCTGGAGATGCATTATTTTAAACGCTGTAAAAGACAATGAAGAGCTCAGACACTACAGCAAGGGGGATTGTGTTAAATACAACAGCTGAGAAGTAGAAAAAAAAACCTCAGAGCCTCCTGATGTTTAAGGCTGGATTGTTTAAATATTTCTATCAGTTTGTTGTGCCCTCTGTGAACACAGGAGATGAGGATGCCAATAACATCTGCATCTCAGCGGGTTAAAGACCCGAACCCTGCTGCTGACTCAAACCTTGGTCTTGCTAATACAAACTGGTAATCTCTGATGTTGAAAAAGGCTATAGAAAACCTACATACCTGTGAAATGGAAGAGTAGGATGAGCTTGCTTTTTCTATTTGTTTGTTAAAATAGGAAATAGGGTACTTAATAAATTGCTCTTGTGCTACTTGAGTTATGTGGCTAGATTGTTACAGCTTGGACCTGGTACTACGTTTAGCCAACTTAGGAAATGCATAGATCAGCAATGAGATTGCATGGTAAATTGATCTACCATAGCTGTAAAGACTGTCCAAAAAAGATGCTGGCTAATGTCTTTGAGCCAGGGGAGGTTTAGATTGGATATTAGGAAAAATTTCTTCACTGAAAGGGTTGTCAAGTACTGGGACAGGCTGCCCAGGGAAGTGGTTGAGTCGCTGTCTCTGGAGGTATTTAAAAGGCATGTAGATGCAGTGCTTAGGGATGTGGTTTAGTGGTTGGACCTGATGATCTTAAAGGTCTTTTCCAACCAAAACAATTCTATGATTCTACGTTTTGATGAACTTCAGGCAGAAGCAGCCTGGAAGGAAGGAACTCCCCAGTTACCTCTGGAGAAAACAACCACCTGACAGAGAAAACTGTGGACTAATAGTGCTGTCATTCAGATAAATGTCTGCTTTATCCCCAGTTTCTTTTTCTTTAATCCCCATTTTCTTGGGGAGTCCTCTTTATTACCTTGTCCCCAAAAAACTATCTGTATTTTTGTACTTCACTGGTTTATGCTTGAAAAAACTCTAGGTGCTCAGCTTTAGTCTCTTGGCACGCTTGCAAATGTGCAAATGGAAAACCACAGATTTGTGGGCAGCGACCTTGCAAGTAGGAGCTGTGTATCAGACTCTGGCTGTCTTGTGGCCTGTGAAGCTGCTCTGGGCAAAGCAGTGGGCCACCTGCAAAGTGGGTGGCACCAATGTGAGGGGAGAGAAGATCATGATGATGGGGTTGGAGCAAGGAAACCATCATAATAAGTGAGACATAGTATGAAAGGAGGAAATAGAAACAGGCCTCTAAAAGAGCAGGGGAGAAATGGCAGCAGAAATGATAATCTTTTGCTGGATTAGTAAAGGGTTTTTTTTTATTTATGTATATATCAGGTAACTTAGCAATGCTTTCAATGTATGTACAGCCAGACCAGAAAATGCATTGCTGAGGGCAGGGATCTTCGTCATGCCTCTTTCTGGCAACAAAGACCAGAGTCATCTGGAGCGTATTCGTGCTGGCCTTCTGTATTGGGGTTGTGTGGCAAAGTTTTGGTAGCAGGGAGGCTACCGGGGTGGCTTCTGCAAGAAGCTGCTAGAAGCTTCCCCTGTGTCTGATAGAGCCAATGCCAGCCAGCTCAAGATGGACCTGCTGCTGGCCAAGGCGGAGCCCATCAGTGATGGTGGCAGCACCTCTGGGATAACATAGCTAAGATGGGGGGAAAAAACCAACCTAGAGGGAGCTTTTTCAGCCAGAGAGAGAAGTGAGAAGATGTGAGAAACTTTGCAGACACCAAGGTCAGTGCAGAAGGAGGGGCAGGAGGTGCTCCAGGCACCGGAGCAGAGATTCCCCTGCAGCCCATTGAGAACACCATGGCGAAGCAGGCTGTCCCCCTGCAGCCCATGGAGGAAGGATGAGGGGGTGTAGAGATTCCATCTTCAGNAATAAATTAGATGAATTTTCTCTCTAAGTCCAGCCTGTTTTGCTTGTGACGATAATTGGCAAGTGATCTCTCCCTGTTCTTATCCCGACCCACAAGTGTTTTGTTACACCTTTTCTCCCCTGTCTAGTTAAGGAGGGCAGTGATAGAGCGGCTCTGGTGGGCACCTGGCCTCCAGACAGGCCACCCCACCACACCTACTCTGTATTGTTCCCACAGCACGATGCTAAGCAAAGGGCAAGCTGTACTAATTGATCAGCAGGGGATTTCCTTGCACAAAAGGCGGCCCAGAAAAGGCTCAGAGGTGCCCATACCTTAACACAGCTTAATGACAGCAGCCTATACAGGAGGTAGTGCTTGTATTTAAGTGGAGATACCACAGGGATACAGGCCTGGCAGCTTCCTTTGCCATGTGTGGGCTGGCCTTTCCCTGCCAGCAGCGACCTCAGCCCTGCGGACCTGAGAGCCAGGATGTCCCTCTGAGCCAGCATGGTCCTGCGTTGTCCTTCTGCAGCTGCAGGCAGAGAGGACACCGGCTCAGCTGAAGAGAGACCTGCTGGCCAGGTGCTGGATTGGGGATTTCACTCCTTTTTGATTGTGCTTCAAGCCATGTTCAGCAGTCTGGCTCTCCATCAGTCTTCATTTCCATTTCCAAGGCATGCGGAAGCTGCTGTCCTTCCCTGTTTTAGATCATTAACTCTCACTTCACCTTAGGGCCTTTGACAGATACCTTCTGTAATGTAGAGAAGACAGCTCATTTTATATCTGTCATCTCCTGCAAAGCTGATGATATCGTTTGAACTTCTTGCCTGTTTCAGCAATGAAACTCCAAGAGATACATTTGAGCAAGGAGACTTCCCGTGGTAGAACACTTGTCTGGGTATGTCATGTAGCAACAGAAATAAATTTATTGGGATGGGGAACAAGGGAAGGACTTTACTTCATATTTGCTGATTATATGGTGAAATGTTGCAGGTAGAAAGAGCTCTTGTGGTATTTCTGCATCAAACTAGTGTTAAATATTGTGAAGAGTACTATTTGGCATAAAATCTTACCCACACCTTCCTGGGCTATTGAATAGGAGAATGTGGTTTGCACCACTTTAGGACCACGCCGAATGTAAAGTTTTTGCTTGTACAGCTTCCTAAACAACCAGAAAATGTGAGCTCTCTGCTACTTAAAACTAGCTTATCTCTAGGTTGTCTAAATATTTGCAGTTACCTGAGTCCTACTTCCTTTACAGCAATATACCCTGCAGCAGAAGGGAATGAGACGCGGTCATACTCCCACTGTGTATTTCCTTGGAAATGCAACGTAGATAATTCTAACTGGCCTCACACTTCTTATGAACGATTTGGAGTAATCTTTGATATTTTTTTTTTTCCTCCTCCTTAGAATTCAACAAAAATTGGAAAAAGAAAGAAATTTCCAAGTCTAGTGACTTTTTGTCTGTATGACAGTGAGAGAGAGCATATGGGACAGAAAAAAAGAAGAGATGTTGACAGAAGCACAGGAGTCAGAAAATCTGTCATTTTTCCTTTCCACTATGCAAAGCAGCTCAAGTGGCTCCTGCACTGCCTATATTTAAAAAAAAATAAATAATAAAGCTGTAAGTGAATTGCATAAACAGTTCTAGATTCACTTTCCCAGCAACAGGAATGGAATTGGACAGCTGACAGGGACCAGCTGAAGGACTTAGATTTGCATCAATGATTAGGCGATGCAAGAGAGAGAATTCCTCAGCATGAAAAATGCCAGGGGAGTTAGGAAGCGTCCGTTTAGCTCCCGAGCTCTCCTCTTGCTCAGAAAAGACCTGCCATCGTGTATCCCTTACATTTGGTCATTTCTAGCTCTGGAAAGGATCATTTGTAAGACTTCCGCTCTATGGTTGTGTACACACATTTCTGTGGCCTACATGTGTTTCTTTTTCCACTTTTTCCAATCTCAGTTGAGACTTTAAAGCTTCTCCGCTCAGTACCTGCAGTGTGTATTGATATTACCTCCAAACCACACCTCAGATGCTCCCAAAGATTTTTCTTTTGAGTGTTACAATCCTGTTTTTTTCAAACCTGGCTGGGGGAGCCTCAAACCGGACGTCCTGTAAGTACTTGGCTTTGTCACATGGGAAACTCCTCAGTCCCATTTTTCTCTCCCCTTCTCTAGTGTGATCTTGTGACAGGAACATAGCAAAGCCATATATTAATTTCAACACTTCCTCCTTCCCACCTCTATGTTGTTACTGTATTTTAATTCATTTCTTCTCTTTATTTCCATCCTTCTTCTCCATCTGCTTCCCTCTCTGTTGAGACCAGTCACAAAAAGCCGAAATCTATGTCATGAGTGTGTTGCTGTCTGAGTTTCAGGCAGTTAGACAATATTTATTGACGGAGTACACCTCCTGGGCTGTAATCATACATCCACTTATTCTGTAGTCAGCTCAGAACCAGGTACTACAGCTAGAGCCCAGCAAAGAGGGAAGACGAGTGTTCAAACTCCTGGGCTGCTGCTCTTGCGAACGTGTTTGTCTTGGGTGCTCACTGCCCTACGGACCTAGATGATTTGTAACCTGCTGCCCGGCACGCCACCAAATCCAGGGACCCTGTCGGTAGCATTTAACAGAAAATATATGAAGACAGTGAGACTTAAATTATGTTGAAGTGTGAATAATTTTTCTTTCCTAGAATGAGAGGCCAGTCATTGACTAGTCTATTTATAGTTTCAGAGTGTAATTCTCTACTGCCCTGCGCCTTGCTTTGTCCTTTACACCAGTGCAGTATGAGAGGGGTTACAGCTTTTGGAAATGAGGAAGTTTTGGCCGCTTTGCCCGGTACTGTGCAATAGCAAAAGGTGGTGAAGAGCAACTGTGACTGAAACCTCTAGTCTGATAACCACAAACAACTCCACATCAAAAATAGTTGTTATAATTAATGTCATTACTTTAAAGGGAGGGATGAGCTGCTATTTCCGACATGCTTGGTATTGCTCACAGCTCCTTAGAATTTAACCCTGAAATAAAACCAGTAACATACCATGAAAGAAACAGCTTCTCTAGAAACCATCCTAGAGACTTTCAACCTGCTGCCGAGGCCTGTACTATTAGACGTTGTCAGGGGAGCTGATCTCTGGTGATCTGTAATTTTTTTCCCCCTATGTACATTTGCAAACCGTGTAGATGTTTCTGCACACCGTTTCAAACGACATTCCTTCCTGACCTTTGCTTGAGAGGTCTCACAAACATTGCTGAACTCTCTAGATTTGTCAACTTTAATTGAAATGCCCTAGTGCCTCATTCAGCTAACAAAACGTTACAGAGACATAAACTACTTCAAATTTGAAGCAGCAACGAGAGGGAGCAAATGTCAAGTCCCCTTCTCCTTCCTAGGAAATCTCCGTTGACGCTGATGGCTGGTTGTCCCAGGAGCCTCATGCTGCAGAAGTGAGTATTAACCCCGAGCAAAGCTGTATCACAACTCTGTTCCTCTCTCCCGCCCACCCAGTCTTCCACCTGCTGCATGTCTGGTGGCTCCTCTTGGGTTATGGTCCCAGTAATGATCCCTTTTGTTGCTGTGCATGTTAATCAGCTTTCCACTGAAACTCGTCCTGCGTGTGTGTTAGCGCATACTTAGTTGCAATGAGTCTCTAAATCACTAGATGTTGGTCATTAATAATCAAGCCCTAACGAAGGGGAGCGCCGGTAGAGGTACAGGGTCTGAGAGCCTTGCTGTGGAGGGGACGAATCCCGTGCTGATGGTTTCCCGGCTTGTGGCACCCTTTGTGCTGCCACACGCCAATGTCCCCACAGCCCCGGCCGCGGGGGATGCCTGCAGAGCCCTGCTCGGTGACTGCCTGGCGTGGGGCAGCACTGCGTGTGATGCCGGGGACAATGGGGAGCGGGGGTTTTCAACCGGACCAGGGCTGGAGCACTCCTCCGCTGCCGCAGGAGCTGACCCTGCGGGTGGGCTGGAGGGGGTGGGGGAGGAAAGCTGCTCAAGCGAGGCCGGGTAGGCAGCCACGCTC
>VXBL01000362.1:370887-495876 GCA_013400195.1 Aramus guarauna | reverse complement strand
GGCCGGGGCCCGGCGGAGGCGGCGCTCCCGGGGCCGCTAGGGGGAACCGCCCGCCCGGGAAACGGCCGCCCGCCCGCTCGTCGTCCGGCGGCGCCCTCGNTTCGCGGGAGTGGCCTGGGGTGGCTAGAACAACTTAACAATTGCCTCCTGTTTGTCCTATGTCTCTAGAATCCCTCGTGCGTATACTGCCTGATTTCTTGCCTTCAGGTGTGCTGGGTTTTAGTTTCAAAACCCGCTTAATAAATGTAACCGAGCCTGCACTTTGTAGCGGCTCAGACCCACCCGAGCCAAGGCACCTGTTGAGCAGAGAGGTGAGCTGCCGCCCGGTTTGCCGGGTTTCGTCTCTGGTTTCCCCGGGCCTGCAGGAGGGTGACTGCAGGGAGGACGCAGCTTTGCGCTTGCTCCTGCCTGGTGGCTGCAGCTGCCCCATGCCCCTTGGAGCGGGGGCTCGGGCTGCCGGCTGCACCCTCCAGCGAGCATCTGGTGGCGGAGGCAAAGCTGCTCTCCCTGCTGAGGGCTCCTCACCGAACAGCGGCCGAATCCAGGCCGTGGTGAAAGCCTGCTCTGCTGCTCTGGCTTTTCTCCTGCTCTCTGACACTTCTTTCATTCATGCCGTGTTTCCTTCTCTGCACGTTAATCTGTTTTGTACGGCGAAGGATGAGAGAAGGCAGGAGAGGTTATAATTTCATAACCTTCCTTGTTCCCCTGAAGGATCTTTAAATGAGCTCTTTTGTCCAGTAACACAAAATAAGGCAAAACTTCTATTGAAATAACTCTTGCCCTTCATTCGTAGTGTGTCTTGTGTTGTGGGTAAGAACAGTCAGAATGTGGAGTGGGGGAGTGACTAGAAAGAATGGCTCGGAGTAGTGTTACTTGGTGATTTTCTGTTGAATCTAAACTGCTTCATTTTATTTCACTTTTTTCCTTTCTTGTTGGCAGATTTAGAGCTTGGAGGATGTTTCAGTTGCTTTCTGTTATTCTTCTCTGGTCAAAGGAAAAAGAGAAGCAGTGGAGTAAATTGGTTATGAAGTGCTTTGACATCGTGTTCAGCCAGCTGAAGACACAGGTGAAGGCCAGGCTGGCAGAGGCTGGGGAGGATTGGCATACACCGGAGTATTTAACAAGGAGAGGCAGGAAACACGGTAGTGGTTTGACTTTGTGTAACTTGTATTTGTGGAAAATAAAGCAAGCTGAGTGTATATCCCTGGCCATGTCTAAAGCAAGGGACAAGTCTCCGTTCAGCACTCTTCCTGTGCTCAGGGTGGCTTTTAAGAGCGGGAGACGGCAGCGTTGAAACATAGATGAGGTTTTAAAATATGTGCTTTGATACTACTCAATTTTTTTCTCTGCCGTTTGTAGCCTTTAAAATCTCAGTACTTGCAATTCTCCAGTCTCACCGACTGCGTGGCTGGTGCTGACCAGTATTGTCACGCTAGTCTTCCGGAAGGGTCCTGTGTGCTCAGATGCAGAGTGCTGTACCGACCCGGTGTGGGATGGAGATGGCAAAACAAGCTCCCCTCCCAATCCGTTCTCAGCTCCTGGGAGGTGCCAGGCAGCTTCAGAGTGGACTGACGCTTCTGTTAGTTGGATCTGAATTGTGATGAGTTCAAGCAAGTTTATTTCAAAATAAACCTGGCTCTGTAAGGAGAAAACTGCTCAGTCTTTGTCTCTTCCTGTTCTCCTCCTCCTTCCCCTTTTTTGCTTTGCTTCGCTCCACAGCTCTCATTTTCTTCCTTCAGACTGTAGTATATGATTCCTTGTGCAGTTCAAGAAAGGGATGCTCAAAATCCTGCACCTGGGGAGGAGCAACGCCATGCACTAGTATATGCCGGAGGCTGATAAGCTGGAAAGGAGGATCCAAAACTGAACATGAGCCACATGCGCACTTGTGGCAAAGGTGGCCAACGGCGTCCTGGGCTGCGTTAGGAGGGTTGCCGGCGGGTGAAGGGAGGTGATCCTTCCCCTCTGCTCAGCACTGGTGAGGCCACAGCTGCTGTGCTGGGTCCAGTTCTGGGCTCCCCAGTATGAAAGAGACAGGGACATACTGGGGAGAGTCCAGCAAAGGGCTGCTAAGATGATGAAGGGACTGGAGCATCTCTCCTATGAGGAAAGGCTGAGAGAGCTGGGACTGTTCAGCTTAGAGAAGAGAAGGCTCGGGGAAAACTGATCAGCGTATATGCATACCTGAAAGGAAGGTGCAGAGAAGATGCAGCCGGGCTCTTTTCAGTGGGGCCCAGTGACAGGACAAGAGGCAATGGGCCTGGAGCACAGGAGGGTCCATCTGAATCTAAGGGACACTTTCTCACTGTGAGGGTGACTGAGCACTGGCACAGGTTGCCCAGAGGGGTGGTGGAGTGTCTGTCCTTGGAGAGATTAAAAAGCCATCTGGACTTGGTCCTGGACAGCCTGCTGTAGGTGGCCCTGCTTGAGCAAGGAGGTTGGATGAGATGACCTCCAGATGTCCCTTCCAACCTCAACCCTTTTGTGATTCTGTGATTCTCGCACTAGCTTTGAAAACACCCTTTGTTTCCTTCTCGTCTTGTGTACGCTCAATGGCACCCCAGGACCTCACCCAGGTTGATGTGCTGGGTACCTACATCCCTTCTGGTTTTCTGCCTGTAAAAGGGAGATAAGACCTCCTACCTATAGCAGGTAATCAGTTAATTAATATTTCTTCCACACTTTGAAAACAAGATGGGAGAAATACTTCTCAAAATGCAAAAGACCATCAATGAACAAGGTTAGAAGCAGTCCAATGGTAATACAACTTAGATTTATGTGTGTGAAAAATAAGGTCATGCTTACCTGTTACAGGTACAGCTTGGAAAACTGTTTTGAGTTCAAAATGACCTCGGTTTACTTGCTGTCAAAGTAGATGTGGAAGAAAAATCCACAACCTGAAAACCCTTAACTTGAATTTTTATCATCTTAAATTCCAATGTTTTTGCATTTACCCAAGCTGAATAATGACCTCAGGCTTCAGAGCTGGACTTTATGATGATGGGGCATGCAAACCCTGTACTGACCAGCACAGAGCTAATGAGGTAGTTCAACACTGCCTTGCTAAACACGCTGGAAGGGCTGAAAGAGTCCAGCTCAGTTAAGATAGACAACAAGTTGCAGGAACTGATGTTAAGGGACTGTTAATAGTCTGGTTGAAATCCCTTTGCCAGGGAAGATGGGCCAGATGCTGGATTGCTTTTCATTTTGTTACTGGTTAGTACTGACCAAGCTTGCTGCTGGTGGAATTCCTCTTGAAGAGATCTCTTTTTGCATCTGGTTGAGGAGCAGTGCTGGTCTGTGTTGAGCTCACCTGGTCACGAGGCAGTTCAGGCTGCATCTGGGCTACCTCCAGAATAATAGATGGATATGAAAGATTTTTACTATTTTTGCTGTGGATAAGCACACAGCTTTGATCCTGCTGGTTAACGGTGTGTGTTTGTGGAGCAACTATCTTCTAGTGACTGCCAGACTGGAAACAACTGGAGTGCAAACTGGCTGGTTTCTTATTTCATGGCTGTGGACTATTTTATGCAGCTTTGTACTGTGAAATATGGGAAACTAGGCTTAGCCAAAAGTGAGTTGCTTAGCAGACGCTTGCTGTCATACAAATTAGCCACAGCTTTTGCATCTTGGAGTGCTGCCAGCAGGGAGCTAGCTATTGCATTAAATGTCTACTACCAGTCATGATCTAAACTGAAAGCGAGAAGATTAATCGCTCTTCTAGCATTATCTTAGCAGTTAGCGCTTTTTGTGGTGTTAAACATGGGTTTCCGTCTTTAAATCCAAACCATACAATACTGCTCCGAGTTTCAAATCAATGAGTGTATGGGAAGAACAGGAAAAGATCTAATTTAGTGAGAGAACGTATCATGAATATACAGGAACTATCTTGCTTTAAAGTGGAAAGGGAGGCTAATTTTGTTGGTGCTGCCCGTATGGTATATAACAGTGAATACCTTCAAAGTATGGTTTAAATATATATGCCTTTAAATAAATATATACCTTAAAGACTGGATACAATTGATTTGGACAGAAAGTAACAGCATTTAGTAAGCATCTTCTTTGACTTTACTCTGCCTCAACTGAGATTTTTAATACATAATTGTACTAATGTAGTATGACTACTGAAACACAGTCCTTTTTCCTTGCCTAAAAATATTTCCCTTGGAAATTTTCCTGAGTTCTTACTTAAGAAGTAACTCACTTGAACATGAAATAAACAACTGGAATATAGGAAACTCATACTTAGTAAGTTCCTGGGGATATAAGGTTGCTTTCAGTCATTGGTGTCCATAATGAGTGAGGGATTTGACACCAGAAAGGCTGTTTTGAATTCAGTCAGTAACCTTGACTGTTCGCACTGATGCTGCTGATTTCTGTTTGTTCTGTTCTCTGTAATCTTTCTTCTTAGCCAAGCTTGGTATCATCAAGACTTTCGTTTCTTGAGTTACTAAATGATGGCTATAAACATTAAATCAAAGAAATGTTTATGTTGATCTTGGAGGTTTAACCTTCCTGGTTGAGGAGGAAAATAAGAAATTTGACCCAGGCTCCCCAGCAGACAAATGAAAAATCCTGAAAAAAATGATCTGTTTAATTCATGTCAGGATTTTGCAGGGGAGGAGATATCAACATCTCGCTGGCAATTTTTAGCAGTTCTACTATTGGTAGGATTGTCCCTGTAGCGCAGCAGCACTTTTTGGAGGAGGAACCTGAGAGCCACCAGCAGATGCTATTTACTGCTCACTTGGGCACTGGGGTGCTTGCAAGTGCCTACCGTGACCAGGACATGACTGCTGCCCCATCAGCTCTGCGTCTGAGAACAGATGCCCGTGCACTGGTGCAGCTCTTGTTTCTCGATGAGACACAGTGTTAGGTTTATGTTTAATTCTTACAGGGCTGTTACAAGGGTTTCCTCTTGCTTTTCTTGCAGCATTTACTCTTCGGCGTGTAGAGTTCAAAAAAGCTTTTCCTCCCAATGGCTACAGGGGTGATTTTCTGTTTCCCTTCCGCGAGGGAATCAGAAATGCAAAGGCCAAACAGTGACGTGTACTTGCCTAGAAATAATGTGCTGAGTTTGTAACTACTGGAGAAAATGATTTGGCACATAGTTATTTCCGTGTACCTCCCTAGCACCAAGAACAATTAGGCACCAGCTGAAGACAGTGACTGCCAAAAGCGCATTTAGATGAGGTGGGTGTTTCTGGGTGGTACAGTCATGCGTTAACAAGTGTGACTGCATCACTGAAACAAAAGTATATTTGTATCCCCAAGCCCTTTGTAGGGATATGCCATCCGCAAGAGGGAAGGACACCAATAAAGCATCTGGCAGGGAGGAAAGGCAAAGAAATGAGTACAGGATAATGAGGTGTATTTAACTGCTTGCTGTTAGCAAAAACCATCCACCTGAACTGGATATAGTGTTCACAGCTGCTTCAGGAATCATTCTCTGTGAAAGCTGAAGTGGGAGCAGGTCAGCTGCTCCAAATCCAGTTCTCTGGGTGTGAGAAAAAATCTAAACGGATGGGCAGATGGGTGGGCAGCTGCAGCAGGGAGAGGGATCCGGGAACCTTTGTGCAAACCGTAGAGGAGATGTAGCCCCTTTCCCTGCAATACATGCACACTGTGTTCTCATAGAGATAGGAAACCGGGCACATTTTTTTCTATTTGCTGAGACTGAACTCTCACAGGACACTAATTTTTTGCTAATTGCAAAAAAATCTTAGCTTCAGAGCATAAAATCTTGCTCCCTCTCACTCCTTGCATCCAGTGCTGAGCTCCAGTGGATGCTTGTGCACTTCATGGGGAGGGGAAAGCATCCCACAGGAATCTTAACCTTTATGCATTTTGAAAGAGGATCTCACGTTTTTTCTTAACACACATATGCATGAATAAATACTAGAGATGAAATGATACTGCGTGGGGTTGTGTGATAAAGTGTTTGGCACAGTGGGTTCTGTTAGAGAACGAGTGATGAATTGCAGTCAGACACCAAGAAATGATGGTCCACAAGCTGCGAGTGCTTTTAATAGGATAACTACCCACTTTGCTTAGGTTTCTTGTAGTTGCATCTTCCACCACTGGGGAGTTGAAGGGTGAACAGATAGAACTCAGTGAAAACGACACGAAAGAAACCACCCTGCATCTTGAGAAACATTTAGCAGCTTAATTAGATTCAGAGTATAATACTGTTAACAGTGCATAAATGACAGCTGTTTTCTGTTTATCTACATATTGTTCCATTCTTTGGGCTTTAACCATTATTATTTAAATATGAGTATTTTAAGTATCTTTTCTCCTCAAAAGCAAGCCCTGTTTTTTCTTCCAATTTGATTTCACAAGATATTATCAAACTTCTTATGCGTGAGAAGATAAACAATATAGTCTACCCTCCAGCAGTCATAAAGAGAGAAGCAGGGGGAGAGGAAGTCCTGCCCCTAGATATCCAACGTTATGACTCAGTACTCAGGAAACGTGGGAAATAGAGGTCTTCAATCTTAAATGTTCCAGTGGGGTTTCCTTTGCTGCGTTCTGCTAATCCTTTTAGAAAGCTGAATCCCACGGCTCTTTCTGGAGACAGCAGAGCACAGCTGATGTTTAAAGCAGTTTTTTTGTTGGTGGTTTTTTTTTTTTTTTCTTTCCGCATAATGCAGCCATTGCCGAGGTCACGGGGGCTGCAGAGGCTGTGCTCTGACTGCAATGGTAATAAAGTGCGCTAGCTTGCACTGAGCATGAGCCAAATTCCATTCTGTCGCATCCTAGTATCTTCAAAATTTAGCTGTGCTACCGCTGCGCTATAGCTACACAGCACGACAAGTGAGCTTTCCATTAGATTCGTCGCTGGGTTAAAACAAACAGTAAAGCAAATGCACTGTTTCTAGTACTTCTGAATAGCATCTCATTTGGACCTAGATGTGAAAGCAGAATACAGTAAGTTGCAAGTGACAGAAGCAAATTAGTTCAATATCTCAGGTTTCAAATCTCGTCATCTTGCAAGAAACACCTCTGACAGCTGTTCTGTCAGCTGGTAGCTAGTGGGCAAAATACAAAAATTATTAAACTCCACAGTTTGTTGAACAGGGGAGGGAGAAGGGGAGAGAGAAATGACAGTGATGGCTTCTTTCTGGGTTTTCTTATCTAATGCAAACTGCTGAAAGCCTCTTGGAAGAACAACAGCAAAGACAGGTGATACCTTTCCCAAACTAGGGGTGTGCACAGTGGTCTCATGTCTCAGTTTCTTTGTGATGTCCCTAAGCTGCTGGCCCATGTGCCAAATCAGAGCGCCTTTGCAGGAGACTGCTGCTGCTGACAGCGGGTTTGTAGTTCCTGAAAGGAGCCTCGAATCCCTATTCCTTCTAGACAGCAAATTAATCCTGTGCAACATGCTCTAAGTGATTCTGCTGGAGTGGAGGGGGTTGGACTAGATGATCTCTAGAGGTCCCTTCTGGCCCCTACAAATCTGTATGAATCTGTGTGTCGATGGCTGGCAATGAATTAAAATTTGGGGTCTTAGTGACACAGCCTGAATCTATTTGTCCTGAAAAGCGCAAAGCCTGTTCCTGGGTTCTGGTGTGGCTCTTAGTGACTCGTCTGCACTCAGGGGTAAATTGGCCAGGGCTGGCTGGAGTGCCTACAAGGACCTTTTGGCTCTGCTGGGACTGGGGACATGGACTAGATGCTCTGGGGGAAGGAGGGGTTTGGAGGTGCCAGCCAGCGAGCATCCCACAGGATCCCCTGCCCAGAGGCACTGCATACTGAGGTTGCTCCCCCTGCCCTTACTGGAGAAGCTGCTGCACAGCCTTTTCCAGGGACTCATGCTGCCAGGTCAGTCTCTGCTTTCTCACATGCTTGGAAAGAGGGTGCACAGCCCTAGTACTTGAGGCAGTCAAGAAAAGACTTGAGGGATATTGGGCTTCTGGGGGTGGAGGGCTGAACATGGTGAGCCAGAGCTGTCAGCCCGAGTTCTTCAATAGGTGGCCCTCAACCAAACCTCACTAAGCCACCCACCATCAGCAACGCTCTGGGGGCCCTGGCACAAACTGTGTGGCTGGGTTTGGTGCTGAAAGTCACAGGGGCCATGCCTGGCCAGGTGTGTGAGGTAGGGATGAGGACACAAAGGAGTGTCTCATGCTTCTCTCCCTTCTAACATCTCCATTAGGAGGACCAGCTGCTCTTTAGGAGCATACCCTCCCTAGTCCCTACTTCAGCGGTGTCTCAGGGCACCAGGCACCATGCGTCTGGCTGTTTCCCTTGGGGCTGTGCCCACATTGTGGGTGTGCAATGGCAGAGGTCCTCCAACGCTGGCTTGCTATAAAACTGGTAACCCATGAAAGCACCTTGCCTGCTGCTGGGGTGCTGCGAGGGCATAACACAGGGAAGTCCTTCATCTATGGGAGAAGATGAGGCTGCAGGTGCACTTGACTGATCAACATAGGACAATGCTAGATATGTTTAAAGCTACTACCCTTTGCTGGGACTGGCTTGGCTCTACACTGCAGGCCTGTGCCAAACTAATAAAATCATGTCTTAATTCCAAGCTGTATTTTCTGTCTTCTTATTTGCAATTAGGGTTTAAAACTTAAAATTTCATTGATGACTGAGGATTACTTTTTGAAAAAAATTTTGTTTCCTTGTCTACTTCAAGTGTATATTTCCTTCATATTTAAAGTAATACCTTATGGTTCAAGCTAGGCAGCTGTGCAAATCCCAACTGGATCAGAGCCACAATATGCTACCTCTTCTTCCAGAGCAAAACCGATCCCAGATGATCCATCTCTTTAAAACTTGGGCAACTTATACTCCCAGTACTACTGATACAAAAAAAAGTCATAATGTAAATACAGAGTCTTGGTTCTTTTCCTTAAATACAACAAATGTCATCTCAGTTATATAAATTTATACAGGTTAAAAAACAATGAGTATGTTCTCCTTACATGGACATAAGCTCTTAAAGGTATTGCCTACACCGCACAAGCTTCTGGAAGGCTTTCTTGAAATCTTCATTAAAAATTGTGTAGATTAGAGGGTTAATGAGGGAATTTATGTATCCCAGCCATGCTAGGAAATTAGACATGTCTTCTGAGATGTGACATCTTTCACAGGTATTAACAACTACTTCTTTTACGAAAAATGGGAGCCAGCAGATCACAAATGCCCCCAAGATCAGACCCAGAGTAGTTGCTGCCTTTCGCTCTCTTGTGCTAGAGATTCTCTGTTTTTTCCAGGACTTCTCGTGCTTAGATTCAGACCTGGGGCTTCGTAGGGTGCTATTGGTTTTATCGCAGTCTACCAGGGGATCTGATGTCTTCTCCACCGTGCTGGGCATTGAAGCCGATTTGGTGCTTCTTTCACCTGCGTCCAAAAGGACTTGTCCGTTTACCTCCTCCCTTACGATCCGGCTGACACTTCTTCTGTGAAATGTCTTTGCTGCCTTGTAGATCTTGTAATAAAGGATCAAAATCAAGGCTAGCGGGATATAGAAAGCACCAAATGTAGAGTAAATGGTGAAAACAATGTGGTCATGTTTGATGATGCATTCATCATCCCTGCTGGTTGTCTGGTGCCGCCAAAACAAAGGCGGCATGGAGATAAAAATGGATATGATCCATACCACTGCAATCATGATGCCAGCATGCTTAGGTGTCCTTTTCCGTGCGTATTCCACAGCATCCGTGATTGCTCTGTACCGGTCCAAAGCAATGGCAGAGAGATGCAAGATGGAACATGTGCAGCACGTAATGTCCACGCTCAGCCAAATGTCACACACCACTTGCCCCATGATCCAGGTCTCCTTTACAATGTAGACAATGCTGAAGGGCATCACTAGGACTGCCACAAGGAAATCAGTCACTGCAAGAGAGCAGATTAGATAGTTGGCTGGATGGTGAAGCTTTCTTGTCACAATTATTGCAGTCATCACAAGTGAATTGATGGCCGTTGTCATTAGTGCAAGCACAGACAGGGTAATGGAAATGAGAATCTTGGATGTCACCCATTTGAATAGTTCTTCTGATGTACTGTTTTGTTCAGTTGAGTTTATTAAATCCATCTTCCTTTTTAAAGGTGATCTTTACCAGTAGCAGTTACCTGTTGGAAAAGTACAAACATTCAGAAAGTGCATCCTTAGTCTCAAGGAAGCCTTGATTATTGTCATCGTAAAAGACTATGGACCCCAAACTTACAAGAACCTCAGATTTATCATTAGAAATGATTCTGGCTCCAGACAGATTTTCCTGGCTAGCGCTATGTGGGATGCTCTGCCTCCAGAATAGGAGCCTCCTCTTTCTCCTTGGTCCTGCTGTTGAGAAGGGCACGTTTACATGGTAGGGGAGAGGAGCATGCTGCAGCGCCCGAGATGGCACTGCCCCGTGGGGTGCTGCATGCCGCTGCACGGGGGAACCAGCCTTCTTCCTCGAGCAGGGCAGCGGCATCGGCGCAGCCCCTGGGATGCAGAGCCAGCTCTGCTGCTAAGTGCTTACTCTGAATGGATTGTAGTGGAGTCTTGAAACTGGTTAAACATGGACAATCTCATCCTAAAGTAAGTGCTAATACTGCTTTTAGGCTATCATTGTCTACTCCACCAAGCAAGGTAATGACTGTTGAAAACTAATCAACAGGAAGCAGGCATCATGCTTCTTTTCTCTATATAAACTCCTTTTTCCTCATCAGTATGTGAGTCCTTCCTTGTGTATAGGTAAGAATGGCCTTTCTAAACTGGGACATAGGTTGCAAGAGAAAACAGAAATGTGAAACATTGCAGTACAAACAGGAGAAGAAACAATTCTTTGTTGAAAGTTTCATTTTAGAGCGTCCTCTTACACATCTCTAAAATGAAACAGCTGAATATATTTTAAAGCTTCAAATGGTTGACTTATTGTCTGACTGAAATATTATACATAGATTAGAGTCTTGAGACCATCATTACTTTTCCTCAGGTTTTGCTATTCTGTGGTTGCTGCCAAAGGAAACTGCAGAAAATTTGGATACTAGTTGTTCTGCTAATGGCTCTCTCTATGGAAACAGTATATAACTCCTCTTACGGCTCTGCAGGAAGCAAAAAGCAGGGAAATACTGATGAAATAAATTCTCAGTTATGTTCTGGGGATGTGCACCCTACTTTCTGATGAAAAAGGGTTTCTGAGCACTCTATGGACTGCAGCTGAAGTAGGAGTTTCCAGCTTTTTTAGACTAGAGCTTGTAACTCAGGGTAAGAGGATCAGATTTTATCCTCTTGCTGAGTTTTGACCTGCAATTTCTTGTGTACGTGACATCTACCTGATGGACCCCTAAGTGGGGTTTTCTCTGACAAATTTTGGAGTGTAGTGAGTGGGTTGCACTTGTGTTGCATTGGATGCCACAGGTAGGTAAATACATGAAATAAGTGAATAATTTTTCTTAGGAAAAATGGGTCTCTAATATAACCAAAGCTTTGTGATATTATGCTGGAGTGACTGAAAAAGAATCTCATATACTGTTTATAACCTTGGACCCAGCTCACTAATTTGGTTTGATATTCTAACCTGGGCAATGCTTCATATGCTATTGACCTACTCAAAAAGGTTTTTAGCATTGCTTGACCAACATTTAATTGAATGGAAGAGTAAAGAAAGGAAATGTATTTTATGTGGTGATATTTTCAAATGCTGAGCAGAATCTTGTCCTGTACATGAGCTGATTACAGCATATGTGTGCTCTTTTTCTCTCTGTGTCGCTCTCTCTGAACCTGAAATATACTACACATGCATAAAAATAGATCTTTCATCATGTCAGTGTCACCTTAAAACCTTCTGAATCCACAGTAATTGCTAGTTTGCAGATATTTTTGTCTCTAGCTAGCTGCCTTCCAGAGAAGGAGTAGGCACATATAGTATTATCTGGTGAATATTCAACCTCTGCTAAATGAATCTTCATTTTTGAGCTTGTATAAATACATGGAAAGGAAAGTTTATTAAGAAAAACTAAGACTTCTGTTGATATCCAGCAGCTGATCATATTTTAGAGCAGTTACTCATTATGGTTAATTACCTTATAAATTTCTAGCTCTTTGGATATTAGTCCTTAATTGCAAGCAAGCAAAAAGCAATTTAGAGATAATGAAAGCTGATTAATAGCTTTTGAAAGATTATTCAGTTTGAGACCATGGAGTAAGGAAAATAGTATGGGTGGGGTTGCAAAACTGGTGTGTAGGAATAAGTAAGATTCCTTAGTGCTGCAGTGATTTGGAGGCTCTTTATAAGAAGTACAGTGACAGAAATGTGCTTACTTGCCATGTGCAGGGATTACGCTTCTCTGTGGGTTTAAGGTTATCAGCTGGTATGCTCAGATTTCATTCAGGCTACTAACATGAAAATACAGCAGTATTTAAGACCACCACACAGAATTTTTAGTGTATTACTGTTAGATGGATAATTGTGCTGGGGTCTCCTGTTTGGGGACATAACCTGTTCTTTAATGGTACCCATAGAATCACAGAATGGTTTGGGTTGGAATGGACCTCAAAGACCATCTAGTTCCAACCCCCCTGCCATAGACAAGGGACACCCTCCACTAGACCAGGTTGCCCAAAGCCCCATCCCACCTGGCCTTGAACACTTCCAGGGATGGAGCCTCCACAACCTCTCTGGGCAACCTGTCTCAGTGCCTCACCACTCTAACACTAAAGAATTTCTTCCTGACATCTAATCTACATCTATCCTCCTTCAGCTTAAACCCATTACCCCTTGTCCTGTCACTACACTCTGTGATAAAAAGTCCCTCACCAGCTTTCCTGTAGGCCCCTTCAGGTACATGAAGGCTGCTATAATGTCTCTCCAGAACCTTCTCTTCTCCAGGCTGAACAATCCCAACTCTCTCAGCCCATCTTCACAAGAGAAGGGCTCCAGCCCTTTAATCATCTTTGTGGCCCTCCTCTGGACTCTCTCCAACAGGTCCATGTCTGTCTTGTACTGGGGCCTCCAGAGCTGGATGCAGTACTCCAGGTGGGGTCTCACCAGAGTGGAGTAGAGGGGCAGAATCACCTCCCTCAACCTGCTGGTCATGCTATTTTTGATGCAGCCCAGGACATATGCCCTCCTGTTCCTGTGTGGAGTGTTAAGACCCTCCTGCTGTTGCCCTCACAGCCCCAGCAGCAGGTATCCGGGGTGGTCCCCATGGGTTTCTGTGCAGATCAAAGAGTGTGGCTCCATCCAAGGGAGACAGCTGTGTGGTGACAAGATCTGCCCTCCAAGGTAGTGGCTCCCTTTGAGGTTACAGAGCCATTCACTGGGCTGTGCTGCTCAGGACTGCCAGTCACAGTTGGTTTTCCGGTCCAAGTGGAATGGGGATCCTCTGCTAACTGTGGTAGGAATTCATGCATTATTGGGTGATCGTTAGCTAAAAAGATTGTTTTATAAATATGTGGAACTGATCATGCTATTGCATTTAAGGACTGTTGCTTCTCTCTTTTGATCACTTCCAGGATGAACTGATTCTGGATTTTCTCTTGCTAAGTTGAACTCAGTTCAATCAGTGGCCATCACTGGCTTCTGTCCTCAGCAAGCAACTGAACCACTTTTAGGAGTATGAAGGATGATCCTGTAAACAGGGCACTGGATTAGGAGAGCTGGCTTCTGCCCCTCTGCTGCAGGCTTTTCTTGTCAATTTTTGAGCAAATTCATTAAAGTGCTTCAGTTAATTCTCTGTACAATAGCTACAGGAGTATTACCCTGCTACCCTACTTTGTATATTTGTATTGCCTTCTCTTAGTAGCGTGAATTATCTCTTGTATGCATTTAGTGCAGGGAAGATTTAACCTCAGGTGATACCCCCAGGTACTGTTGGCATACTGGCATAACTACACACGGTACTTCCAGCTCGGACTTTGCTGTTATCCCCGGGTGAGTCTACTGAGCTCTGGCCTCACAGATGAGGCAGAGTCCCTCTGCCCTGTGGTGTGGGCATCTCCTTATGGCCACATACCTGACATAAGACTTCAAAATGAAGCATGGAAGACTTGGAGCTTTCTTCTCTGAGCAGTGAGTTTACTTTGGTGAATGAAAACAAACTTGCTGAACTGAAGAGAAATCTGTATTTCAACAATTATAGAATGGGTTCACCAGTGATCTGTAACTATTATTACTGTCCAGATTTTTTTAAGGCTGCTTTTGTGGAACTGGCAACTTAGTTCTCAAATTCCATGGAAGTTGCTCTTGATGCAGTTGGAAGTGTTGTCTTTTATTATTACCATTTCAATATTCAGTTGTTGTTGGAAAAATTTGGAAGACTTGCAGCTTCGATTGCATTATATTGTCCTGATTTTAAGATTGGTGAAAATGATGTCTTGTACTTCATCTTCATTATAAATCTTAACATAGTAAATTAATCTATAACTGCTATTAAAATACAAGTATGGTATTTCAGTTGACCCATTAAAATATTAGCCTTCGATTGCTGAACAAGAGCCCTGTAAACAAAGGAAGCTGCTTTTCATCTAAGATAGCATGTCCATTAACTTGGATACGTGAACGGTATTATTTTTGAGCAATTAGCCACTTCTAGAAATCTTTTTTCCTTCCCTCCCAGATAGGGCACGTTAAGGCGACCAGAATGTACGTACTTCCTTGTCTGTAAAAGCACATGTATCATCTTGTTTAGAAAGCATGGAGGAAAATGTCTATGCAGCCTTATCACAAAGGTAAACGTAGAATTTGTCTAGTGGCCACTCAAATAAAAGGGAATGTTGTTGATGCTCCTCAGTTTTGCAGGTTATTAAGTCAATAACCATCCATTTATGTCTGAGACTTACAAAATAGTAGTAAGATTGCTCTTGTTGAACAGCATTAGTCTGTCCTTCCAGGTTTGGAAAACAGCACTCCTCTGGCTTTGAGTAAACCTGGAAAATAATATGAAACACTGTTTGCTGGAGAAACATGGCTGGGAATGCTTTTGGGAAGGGGATCATGAGCCTACTGTTTGGGATTCTGAATTTAGACTGAACTGCTAGAAGTTTACAGCTCTTGATTTTTGGTCCTGGTTTGTTTTACATTGCTTTAAGCATTGGCAGCGAGAAAACTTGCTGATTAGAATTTAAGTACTGCTTTTGAATACCTGTTTTCTGAGTGTACTGGAGGGGTGTTTGCTTCCTTTTCTCCATGTGGGTTCCTTAGCAAAATGTGTTTTTAATTTAAAAACAGGAACAGGACTCAGAAAGCAAAATGAGCAACTGATTGAACTAAGGGTATTTAAATTGCTATAGACAGCACTAACAGCCTTTGTGCATCAAGTAAACACAAAGTTGTGCCAGTAGCAGGGATCGATCCTGCCCCTCTCTCACTCAAACAGGCTTCAGCTGGCTTTGAAATGACAAAGTGTTTCACCTGCTAGTGGCATTCCTTGCTCTATTGGCCAAACTGATCTGTAAGCCGGTTAGAAATCCCCAGCTTGCTTATTCTGCTGGAAACTGATCCTGCAAACTTCTTTTCCTGGTGAAAAGGAAGACTATACTTGTTTTCAGCAATCCTGTTTTTATCACCTGTTCCTGTATAGGCCAACCAGGTACTTACTGGAGGTAAGGCTAGAATAACCATAGAAGGATAAAGTAGTTGTAAGTACTAGCCTTGCTTGGGAGCTAAAATTGCTTCTGAAACCTGTATTTGAGCTTGTAAAAATCCTTCCTGATGTGTCTTTAGATACCAACTGTTTATGTACTAATGATAACTAGCTTAGTAATGATATTAACATTCGTCATATTAAATGTGAACAGAGGGAAATAATACTCTTTTGGATGAAACAAATCTGTTTAAGAAGGGTGACTCTGTACTTGGGCCTGATAGGGGTTATGTACTTTGAGCCTGAGGGTGGTCTTGTTAAGGTCTGCAATGCACAGTGTCTTTCTTGAAACAGCTATGCAAAAGCTTAGCATGGAAAAAGTGAACTTTGAGAGCAGAGGTGGAGCTCTGAACAGGTAGGTGGAAGGCTGGGGAAATATTACTAAGCGGATCTGAGATACTTGCACAGAAAGGTCTTGTATTGGAGCTGTCAGATAAAATCTCAACCCGGGAACTTGACCCAGAGTTTTCATTTTAGAAGCAGTAACTAAACTGTGCTCAGGTCAGGCTGGCTGGGATCGCTGTGGTTTGGCTCACTTGCAGTGGACTCAAAACCACACGGAGACTTTGTTGATAGAGATCGTGTAGAGAAGAGGCAGAGAGGTATAATTATACTGTTGAGACTGGTGATTCCTCACTGGTACTGCAATGTTTTTCTAGCTATTTCTACTAAGACTGATTTATTCACCACTATGTATACTTAGGTTGGGGGCTGTCTTTCCAAAGCCCAGGTTTTGTGCCTTCAAATTTAGGTCTGTACTACAAAGGACGTGATCTTTGCTGTACTCGGCATGGGGTGCCACCGTGCCGGTGACACAAAACGTGGAGCCATTCTGGTATGTGGTTTCTCCTGTGTGGAGGCAGAGCATTAATGTGGGCAGATAACTGGTCAGACTCTGCACGAGCACCACAGAAAACGTTTGTCAAGGGAGTGGGTACCAGATACCTAGGAAGTCCTCAGTTGCTGCTTTCATATGCTTTTCCAGTTGTGTGTGTGAGGGTTATTTATTAGTTTTTTAAGGGTTTAAATCCTACCATTGACACAACTGAATGTTTTAGCCAGAAGGATTTAGTTCACTCTGTGAATTGGTATAAGTACTTATGGCAAAAAAGCATTTGTTCCAGGCCTGTATCAACCATCTACGTCTGAGATCTGGGATGCTGCTATTCTGGCAAAACTTCTCTAGTGCAGGTCAGGCTTTAGCTTTCCTCCTTTTCACAGTTTCAAAATACTCTGCAGCTCTTGAGCATGCCTTTTTCTCTACTTCAGTTTGTTATTGCATTACAACATGGTCCCCTTTAAAAGTACCAGCATTTGGAAAAATAAGTCCCAGGACAGCCCACATAAGATCAAGTGTGTGGTGAGGAGAGCTGTGGAGATAGAGTGCATCAGATGGGGAAGCTGGGGGGGAGAACTGGGGGAAGCAGAATGCCTGAGGAGAAGGGGTGCTGGAGTACCCCCCGCATAGCGCTTGCGTGCATCTATATCCCACGCTGCTGCTGAATCGCACTGAACACATACAAATACAGTAATTTCTTTGAAGAACCAGGATGCCAAATAGCACGTCTGCACGATGCGATGGAAGTCAGCGTTTGGGATTTCTGAGCGAGCTGGCACATTTACTTGGCTCTGCACAGGCTACTGCAATGAGGACGGGAGGGAGCGGAGCCGGGCTGGCCGCCGGCGGACAGCCGGTCTGGAAATGACTTGTGCGCGGTGGGGATGGGGATGGTGGCATCGCATTTTGGCAGCGAATGACGGTCTCTGTGGTCAACTGGCATCACAGCTTGCTGAATAATTCCTGGAAACATTTGGCTTTGGGTATATTTTTAGGGGTACGACACTTTCTTGAAAGCTCATAGCAGCAGGATGGTGTTAAAAATGTGTCCAAACGCAGAAACAAGGATTTGCCTTCCCTAGGAAGCTTCCTGGATCTGGCAGGTCTCCTGGTGCAGACGCTGTGATTACTAAACAAGGTCTTAAGCTCTCTAACACTTTGTGAACTCATTTTCATTTCTGGTAGGAAAATAAGACTGTCACACACAACTTTTTTCCTCTGCATAATTTCGATGTAGTTGTGACACTTGACATACAGCACAGATGACTCTGAATGGCTTCTTAAAATTTAAGCACATTATTCAGAATTAATTATGAAAACCAACCTTATTATTGTCCCAGGAATTCAGTACAGACAGCAATTGTCTAACAAGCTTATCTAGCTTCAGTTGATCCCCAAACCTTCTCATTGGTAAAGCAGCTGAAGTATCTTAAATGATAAACCAAAGAAACTGTTTCCAAACAAAATTTCAAGGGATTTTTACTGTTGATTTCCCCCCCGCCCCCTTGAAAACCTGTTGATGTTGGCTTTCTAAGATCTTTTAAAAAACAACTTTGTGCTTATGAAAGCCTTCAACACTGTAGAGAAGTTTAGATACTACTTTATCCTAGGGATGCTTGTAGAGAGCGCTTCAGCTCTTTGTTTCCTGAGTAAGAAAAAAGTATGCAGTTTCAAAAGAGGGTTGAACGAAGCTATCTCTTAGATTTAGATTATAATACTAACATAAAGAAACAATAATTCTAGCAGCTGTTTTCTCCTTAAGCTGTATGCTGAGAAAACAATATTTGTCTTTTTTATATGATAAGAACATTTCTTTGTAATCTTGGTGTATATTTGCAATATATTTCACCAAGAGTGTTTAAAAAAAGGTGTTCGACAGTACTTGTGGATGACAACATGTAATATTAATTTGGTGGTGAAGAGAAGCATTAAACTGACACTATCTAATTGCCCAAATCTGCAGAAGGCACATCAGTACTCTGAACTGCTTTAGGAGAGTTCAAAAACCTCCAGTGGATTCTCAGCAATTGTAGGCTGTCTGTGGCCCCTGTAGTTTCTGAGAGAGATAAAGATTAAAAGATGTGCTTTCACATAATAATGTGGTAAAAAGCAGGAGTAAAGGACAGAGGCAAATGCTTAATGTACTAATCCTCAGAGACTGGAAGAGGCCTGGAAAAATCAAAAGCAAGCCATTGCTTCTGTAAGGTCTAGCTTGTTTGTTATGTGTGGGCGCAGCGTTGTGCTTAGCACCATTGGAAATGCTGAATTCCTTTCCCTGGATCGCTTACAGCCCAACTCTCGCATTGGGAAGTTGGAGGATTTAACTATGGACTATTGCATGAGAAACTATTTTTTTTTTTAATCAAGAGACTGGAAAAGACCAAATTATACCTTTGAAGCTCTCGGCTAAAATACCTTTTCAGTTTTACCCTTTGAAGATGCTGAAATTTATGGAAAGAGGCTTTTAACATTTTAACAGCAAGATACTGTTGACAAGTAATGAGAAATATAGTATGGGGTCTCACATTGTATGCCCTCATGAAGGTACACATGTATATCTTGTATCATATTTTTGTCCCTCATTTCTATGTTTTCTATTTTAAGAAGTGATTATTGAAAACTATGTTTTCTTATTGTTGAAAATAAGTCTTTGCTTTTTGAAGCTGAAGAATATTTTTATATTAGCCCTTCTGGAAAGGAACAATGAACAGATTCAGGGAAGTCTCCACATCTGTATAGTCCCTTGTTTCTCTTTCTAATTCAAATTTTTCCCATTTTTAGCCACTAATGATGACATTACATTCTGGGTTTCTTTTACCTCTTTGTTTCTTGATTCACAATCTTTAGGATGTAGCTAGGTCGTATATATCAAACATTCCCTCCTTGTAGCCCCAAGATTTAGAGGCTTTCTTAAAAAGGTACAGATCTAGCTACAGGTAGTTATATACACGTATATAAAGAGGGTACTCTCCCTAATCAGTCGACCTCAGTATCTACGGCTTCAAGTAAAACTGGCAAGCCTGGGGAGAAATAGCCAAATTGCTAGCTGATGACACTAATTTTATATGGCCCATTCAGCTATATCATAGTACCTTTGTGATATGTTTGTGATTTATAATATGTAGTGCAGCAAATCGTAAAAAAAAAACAACCCAGTGGGTTCAATCCACTGCAGAACGTAAGGACCAAGTACATAAGTCCTGTGGTACGTGAACTCCCTCTCCAATGGTTGAAGGTTAAAGTACTGAGGATTGTGCCATGGTTTCTTTGGAGCGCGCACTTTAAACAAACTGAAAGACAAAACCAACCACCGAACCCCCAAAATAAAATAAAAACTGCCACAAAAAAACAAACCAGGAGAGGGAGTTTGTGAACAGGCAGTGATATCTCGGGTAAGGGAGCCAGTGGAGCCTCTTCATATCTGATGTGCCTGGGAGCTGCTGTAACTTTATGCTCACTTATACAGCTAGAGTACGCAGCCAGCATAAAAGCATACTGAGTCAATCTGAAAGGCACAGAAATAAACTTTTGCCTCCCTGGCACTACAGAGCTGTGACATGATGGCCAGGAATGGGTGGTTGCAGGGGGTGCTTTGGCTGTAGGCACACTGCGTGTATATCCTCGCGTTAGGGAGGTCTATGACCTCTGTGAGTGCCCCTACTCCCTCCCATGGGAAAACTCTGCTTTTCTGCCCTGGCTGGGGCAGTGCCCAGTGGTGTCTGAGCTGTGGCTGACCCTGTCACTGTCCTTGGCTCCTTTTGCCTTGCTGGGGGCTGCAGGACAGGGCTGGTTGTGCGGGGGGGGAAGGGTACCACACAGCCCTGGTGTCCCCCAGCCTGGCCAGGCCATGCTGCACCCAGGCACCATGAGGGATGGGGAAGAATCTGCCCTCCAGCAGTGGCATTTGTCTCTGAAGGTTGTGGGTGGATATTTGGGGTTCCAGTAAGAATTTCAGCCCTTGTGAAGGTGGGAGCCCTGTTGCATCTGCTGTCAGAGCACAGCAAGCTCCAGCGCCCGCTGCTCTCCGTGCCTGGGTATGTGCAAGGGGTGCACGTTCCCCTCCACCTCTGAGTACAGCTCCTGCTTAGCAGGGGGATAACTGAGCCCTCGGGGTCTGGGAGTCACTTACTATGTTAGGAAAATGACTGTTGTTGCCACCATCTGAAGAAATCAGATATATTGTCTTTACTTGCAAGTGCCGTCTGTTTGTAGGTGTTTTACTCTGGGGTTTGGGTTTGCTGTTGGTTGGCCTCTACTGCAACATTTATTGTCCTTTCTGATAATTCAAATGGATTGCTTGAGACCCACGTAAGCAGTCACAGCATTTTCCTTCTGCAAATAACTTATTCCAGTTGCTTTGTTACCTTTCTGATAATGAAATGTTTTTTCATTGGGAGACATTAGGAGCTAATTTAGGCTACGCAGCTAGCTTTGTCCTAATATCTTAGAATCTGTTGTGTTGGAAATAACATTTTATTAAGACTGCACCTATTTTTTTTTTTCTTTTGATTACTCCAGTATGACTTTGACCACAATATTGACTGTCAATACTCCAATTCACTAGAAAGTATGCAGCACTGGGTGGAAGAATATATCATAGGCATAAACATTTATTCATCAACTAGTCTAAGTCCAAATTTTTTAATTTTAAAATAACCTATAACAAGCAGCATAGGAGCTTTCAGAATTGATCTGAGATAGTGCTGTAGGAGGGAAAAATGCTCAAATGCACTGAAGTCCTTGCTTCCCTATTATTTTCAGCTAGCAGTATAATAAATGCTGCTCACCTTTAAATGCCATGAAGGTTTCTCATCTATCTCAGTTGGAGATGAGAGATAACTTGGAAAGTAAANAAACCAACCCCCAAAATAAAATTTGACTGTTTCTAATAACCATCAAATATTGTACAGGTTCATTTGATTAACCTTTTGTTACGATGAAAAGCATTGCTGTAAGATGTTTCAGCTGTATTTAATGGGATCAGTAGGTTTATGCTCCTTATTATGTTGCATGGATAAAGATTTTAATTTAGATAAATGGGTACCTGACATGGTCTGTTTTTTGGGGTTTTTTTGCTTTTTTTTTATATATCTGCTGCTTTTATGTTGGCTTCTGACTTCTGTGATGATTAAGAGATAATTACTTTTCCTGTAGTGAGCAGTGTTGAAGTTGGATGGCAAGAAGGATGTATATTCTTTGTGCGGATGTTGCTTCTGCAGCAACATCCGGCAAGAATGATGGAGCTGGTGTTCGTGTGGGTAATGCATGACAAAAGCAACTGCCTCTGCCCCACGCAGTGAACTTGGCTGCCCTCTTCACTGGTTTGCCTCTGCCCAGTTTGCAGACCTGTGGCAAAGTGTGCCTCTTCAGGCTTAAGAAATAGATGAGTCGGTTTAAGTGCTAGCGTTCTTCAGTTCGAATAAGTCGACATCTGTGCCCAAACTGTTTTGGGAAGCTCCCTGTTGGATGCTGGAGCAGGGCAATACAGATCAAGCAAATGTGCTGGCATCTTCATGCCTCCCTGAACTGATTTCTCCCCTCTGCACCAGGGCATCTCCTTGCCACCTTGACGTTCACCCTGTGTGCCCAGGATCCCACGTGCCCTGCGATGCCCAGCAGTTAGTGCCAGGCAGGGTGGTGGGGCCCCTTCTGTTCCTTCGTGACTGCAAAGGTACTAGGAGATCTTGGGTGAATGAACTACTTAACTGTCTCTCCATGTAATGTGGACATTTCAGTACTTGTGCTTCATAAACATATTGAAAACCACCAGCTGTGCAGATCGCCCTGGAATTAAAGGATTGAAGTAAATGCACTTAGGCTAGAAAGTATCTAGTTCAAATAATCTGTTAAAGCTTGCAACTGTTCTTTATTTGCTCTGACTGTGGGCTAATCAGGGCCATTTAATTTCATCAAAGGTTGCTCACATGCTATGGTGTGGAGTACCTCTAATGATCCCCAGAATGCCGTGCTGCAGAACGACTCTGAAATAACAATGCTCAGTATTTACAGATGTTAGCACAGTCAAATCCCTGCACATTGCTCGAGGTACCCTTGTAAAGACAAGTGATTACTACAAGTTTGGGTCTCTGAAACAAACCTGTGATGAACAGCTGGAGCCTCAGGGAACCGCTTTAGCAGTGCTGTATTCAGGGAAGCAGGAGATCCTTCCTTCTTCTCTCATCCCCTCCTGGTGGGATAATGAAATGCAACAAAAAGGGGGTTTGTTCATCAGATATATTGGGCATTTTGAACACAAGGTCATTATTTCTCAGTCCTCTTTCCCTAGACATTTCCTTCCAGCTAGAAAAATAGATGCACTCCAGCTGGGGCTCCTTGCCCTGTGCCACGGACAGTATCATGCATGTTTTTCTCTGTCTGGCTAAAAACTTGCCAGACCAAGGTCTGTTAGCTTTAATAGGCTTTAAGGAAAGAACTGTTTGATTGTTTCTTAATAATGCAATTTTTTATTTTTTTTTGGCCTAATGTAACAACCATCATGGCAGCAAAAGATGTTTTAATTACAGAATATCCAGAAGGAAGATATTGACCAGACTTCAAAAATACAAGAAGCTGGTGTCTCGGTGGCTCCTCTTTTACTAACACGTAAGAGTAGAGAAGAGGTGGTTGTGACCTTTTATTTGACTGTTGTGAGTGTACTTCCTTGGGGTTTTTGTGTAGGCAAGAAGTATGCCTTAGAAGGAAGCTTGGCTTCGTCACTGGTGGTATTGTGCTAACAAAGTCTGCAGTGTAATTGTGGAGAAGAGACATCTGTTTAGGAAATTGGTAGCGGGGGCCTCTTAATTTGCTTGATTCCATGGCAAAAGTTATTGTCCAGTCTGAAGCATTTGGCTTTGACTGCAACTGTATGTGCCACTTCATCTTATAAGAGTAATAATAACAACACTTATTTCTTCAGGCTTCTTCAACTGCGTGTGTTGGCTGCGTTGTGGGTTGATAATAAAAATGGTGTTATAAATTGCAATGACTTACGTATGAGAATTGGTCTTTTTAATATTCTCAGTTTGCCATCGATTAGTATTACTGCACTTGCACTTTAAAAGCATTTATGTAAAACCAGCAAAAGGGGTGTCACGGGAAAGTCAATTGCCTTTGAAAAGCTTTTATAAGCGATGCTTTTAAGTATTTATATGTGTGGTCTCAGCAGGTAGACTAAAAAGTAACTGCCTTTAAAAAACAGTTAACAAATGTTGCTTGGGACCCTTGTGAGAAGCAATATTTGGATCATTTATCTATGGGGGAAAAAAAAAAGACTGATAAGCATAGAAACTTTCTTCTGATTATAGTAAAAATGTCAGTCTGTGCAATTCTTCCTGTTTCAGGACTTTGCTTTTCATTTAAGAGTCTACTGCCCTTTAAGACCATTTGATCGTAATGTTAAAGGCACATTCAAATCCTGTGTCCTGTTCAATCAGGATATTTTTATTCCTATATGTATGCTACAGATGCTAGAGAATTAACAATTCAGTTGGTAGGGGGTGAGGAATCCAAATGCCTCCTTCTGGACCTAGTTTTGTGTCATTAAAAATTATGTTTTACCAGCTATAAAGAAGCTTCTAGTGCTATTGCTATAGTCATATATAGGAGAGTTTGAAAAGACAACCAAGACTGCCTATATTTATTAACTCTAGCCAAAAGGCATAGAATCAACTGCTTGCTTTTCCTAAAGCTCTGTTTACGACCAAAGAAAAGCTCATAAAGATCTCCTGTTCTCCATGAAACAGGATAAAGAACTTCATGTACCAATCTCTTGAGAACCTTTCAACTTCTAGTTGACTTTCTCCATATCTTTAAAGGACATTTCATACTTAATTGCCTTAAATATTTAACCAAGACAACTTATTTCCTGTGGTTGATACTCAAGTAGTGATTTAAAAGAATTAAGTATTATTTAATAATGTTTCCCTCATCTGCTATACTGCAAACACTGTGTCAGGGACTAGATTTATCTGTTCAATTGTATATTCAATACCAAGGCTTAATGGTGCTCCTGTTCCTCTAGGCACTACTGCAATTTTCCTGCCTGTACATATGGAGTTAATGAAATAACCTTCTCTATAAAGGAGATGTAGCCCTTCTTTCAGTGCATAGAAATATGATAGTAATGCTAATGAGCAGCAATGGAAAATTCATATACATAGAGCTTTAATTATCCAAATTGTCTGTGTTTGGACATCTGGATCACCAACAGTACATGACATTTTAATTGGTTGTGGTGGCTTTTTTTATTAACCTTTCAGGTGTTTGATAATATTAACAACAGAGTGTCCTGTGGTCAGGGAGAGGAGCTGAATATTTCCTACCTCCCTATTTCCTTCCTTGTGTCCTCGAAACACAGAAACTAGTGAAGTTAAAGACAAGTTTTTGGCTTTTGCTTTAGCTGCAAAGCAATGTGAAAAAAGGATGACTTTCTGTTCCAGGAGAGGTAGACTAAGTACTCCTGCTCCAGCGGCAAAAGTGTCTTGAGGGCAGGTTGGGCTCAGTCCTTTGTTTCGTACAGCTTTTAGGATATCTTTCTGTGCAATTTGACCAAATGGTCCCATTTGGCTGTCTTTCCCCATCCATACCAATTGGCAGCAGCGAGTTCATTACATTTCCCCTGCCAATCACTGTACAGTCTGCAAGTAGTCTGAGCGATGAGCACTGTCCATTAGTCCTGCAGCAGAGAACCCAGCAGCAAATCATTCCTGATGCATCTCCCAGGTAGGAGATTTGCTTTTCAGGTCCAGTGCTTCTGATCCGTAAGGTAGAAACACAGCTTAAGTGCACTGAAAGGTTACAGATGACCTTGTTTGCTCTTGCTTGAACTTCTTGAGGACTTCTTTTGATGTAGAAAGTACAATGTGGGTCTTATGAGTATAAGGGTGAATACTGAAAACACTGGATGATTTATTAAGCCTGGAGAACCAGGTGGAAATATAATGAGTATCTAGGATGCTGAAAAGCCCTTTGAGACAAGGAGCTTACCATTAAGAATGACTTACTGTTGTTAGTGGTACTTTGCATTTATAATGTTTCTTATCTTGAAGCAGTTATGATTTCACCCAGGTGTGGAACTCTAGATGGGTTTTTGAAGGTGCGAGCTAGGGTTAGGGTGCAAGCACTTTGCTTCCTAGCCATCTGTTCAGGCAGTTAGAAAATGCCTGCTCTCGTAAAGCATCAATGCTTAGGAACCTTGATGGATGTGCAGGGTGAATTGAAATCAAATGCTGAACCTCTTAATTGATCCATTGCAATCATCCTGCCGAAAAGTGTCTCTTCTGAACAAAGAGGAAGTTTAAGTGCCTTAAACTGCTAAGGACATGGATTCAGACATGGCAAATCAAAATGCTCATCAAGCCTTGTATAAGGCTGCAATATTTTTTTAGTTGCTGGTCCAACAAGAGAATAGAGTATGAACAACTTAGACAACTTAGCTGGCCAGCAGCTATAAGCTTCTCCAAGTAAAGCCAATGGAAAAATTCTTTGACTAAGTATTCCTTGATATGTTTAAGAATAATAATACAGAAGAAGGTCCTTGGGTTTTCTAGTACCTAATGCAGAGTTACAGGTTGAAGGTCTCTTACACAGAGAGATGTAATTCAAGGATGTATCCATGAAGAATAATTTCTTCAAGATTTCTCTCAAAGTCTTATTTTCTCTAGTAAGAAAACTAATTTTCCAGAAACAAGAGTGAGGCTGAAAATGACTGTGCTTTGAAGGGCCACATTGTCCTCCTTGTCAAGTTAACTTGGTGCTTAACTAGAAAGGCGATCCTTTTTCCATTTCAGATGGCTGAAGCTAAACTGAGACACACATTTGATTTTGGTGCTGTTGGCAAGAGGTACTGTTTGAATGCAGTGGGACCAGAAAAGAGCTTTTCTGCCAAGGATGGCAGATGACCCAGCACCTGATGAGGCAGCACCAGTGTTGTTCTGGAGCAGGTTATCTATGCCGTGTGCTTGCACGTGGGCCACAAAGGGATCTGGCATTATCCTTAGTGCACTTGGCACCTCAGCAAGCAAACTACACACGTGAAGTTCAGGAAAGAAAGTGGGAGCGATCTGTGTAGATGGTAGGCTGTCTTAAAGCACATTTAACATTGGCAGCTTCCTTGCTTAGGCTGAGCTTTACCTCTGTGGTTTGCACTGAGTAAGCTTGCCTTGGCAAAAGCTGGGTGAAGATTTAAAAGTAACAGAAAGCATTTATTTTTTTTTTTTCCTATTGGAGAAAGCTATCCCTAGGCTTAAGCTCCTGATCGTGGAGGAAAGTCCACAGTTAATATTTATTCTAACACAGTGATACCTTGCTTGAGTTTATGGAAGAAATAAAATCTAGCTGAGTCTGTCTTAGTACTGATGACACTAAATACAATTGATTTGGGGAGTGGGAAAGTCAGCTAGTTCCCAAAGCGACCACCCTGTGCTCCCTCTGGGAAATTCCCATGTAAAAGCTCAAGAGAAATGGCCCTAGCAGCCACCCATGTTATAAATCCCAAAGGGGCAAGCTGGCACCCTGTCTCCTTGTCTGCACTGGTCAAGAGGATTAAACCTAATCACTCAGGAAGTGGGCGGGATTGACAGCTGCCTTGTGCACCCCTAGCATGGCTGGAGGTGGTGTACGTCCTCCCAGTGCTTCTTCATCTGTGAACTGTGGCTTGAAAGCCCCATGGGGAAGCTCAAAGAAGCTTTTCTCTCAGGAGGGCCTTCTGCTGTGTTCGGAATTTAAAAAGTACCACTCTGGAGCATTAGAGAGCAAGCTGGAAGTAAATTAAGGCAAATCAATTAGCTACAAATGCTATTCAGAGAGTGTTTTGGATTGAAATAGGCACCTAAGAGCATGAAGTATTGTCACATTATTGAATGTAAGGGTGGAAAATGGAGGAAGTCCATTTTCGTACACATGTTCAGCCACGTTAATTAGAGCAAACTGATGCTTTCCTTCTGTTGGGAAATGTTGAGCCTGTAGTCTCTAAACAAGAGCAGCTCTTTAAAGGGCAAACTCTAGCGTACTATTGTGTACAGGTTTCCCTTATGACTGTATAAGATTTCAGTACCTGTGTGTCGTACTCCGCATTGGGAGTGTGGTGGTAAAATAATGCTTTAACAAACAAATGGTGGAATTTGATTAAATGCAGCTATCTGATCCTGAAATGTCACCCTACACAGAGAAGTAGGCATCTCTATGGCACAGTTATTCTCATCCCAAAGTAGATGTTTTAGTTGAGTTGGATGAATTATGCCTGACTGTGTTTATTTCTCCCCACTGATTATAAGGGGAGCCTAGGAAGACTAATTCAGATATAGACATCTGCAATGTGGACCTCTAGAGCTAGAGAAAATGAATCCTGCCCGAGATACCAATAACAGAAAGTTGACAGAAAGATTTCCAAGCAGAACACTTATCATGTCTATAGTGATGTTACACAGTGGTCCAAGAAGTTTGTAGAAGTGCTTAAAAGCTATGGGGATGTCAGGGCTGCAATACTTCATCAGTGAAGAGTAAGGGCATGCAAGAACTATTTTTCAGGATGTTTGTGGTAATGTTAGTGTTGAGATAAATTCCCCCAAAGAAATTATCCCATAGGGGTTCATCAGCTGTCTTTACACCCTTGTAAAAGGGAACTCAGTAGATACGCTTCATTTCAGCCTGTCTGTGTAACTCCTTGCTTAAAGGTAGGCCCTTCCCTGTAATTCTTTTTACATTAAAATTCTCCTTCTCTCTTCTAATTGGAAAATGGTATGTGATGCCACTTGGATTTTATCCTATTTGTAATAATCAGTTTCTCATAAATGAGAATATGGAAATCTCAGATGTGAAATACTGGCCCAATGTATGGAACTAAAAGAACTTTTAGTGAGTCTACAATACAATTAAAACATCGGAGAATTTAGACACTTTTAAAACATGCCATAGATGTTGGGATGTGTTGAGGGCCTGTGTCTAATGCAGCAAAGGCTGGCTATTTTCCTATATTGAACTATATAAGCATTTCTAATTTCAAGGACATGAAATAGCAAGCTGCTAAACATCTTTTTATTTTAACAAATATGTGTCTCTAAAGACAATTAATTGTGACTGCCTTCTCATCTTGTGCAAAGAACAATGAGCCTTAGAAGGCAGAAGCTTTAAAGATTGGTAGTTTAATTAGAAAGTGCCTTAAATGAAAAGTCTCATTATTTAAATAAATTTTCACTGGGATGAAAGCATGCAGCAGATGTGTGAGTATTGGGGATCACTAGGGAGACCCTGGCATTTGAAGGCAGGGAACTTTTAATGATGAAGCATTTGCTCCTTGTAACTTTGAAGTACACACCTAGGTGCAAACGCTGTGTGTATGTATATAAAATAGAACACACACACGTATATAGGTATGTGTATATACCTATTCGTTTCATCTTTTTATTTTTAGTGTATCTTTCCTAGTAGCACTGGGGTGGGCACAAGGTGGTAGCAGGAGAAGTTGCAAGAGGCTGTGAGGAAACAGCATAGCCTGAAAGGGACACTTGGAGCCAAAGATGGGACCCCCACTGCCAGGGCTGGGCAGCCTGCACAAAAATCACCTTTTACTACATTCCACATTGCTGGCGGGACTTCTGAGAGTTTATTGCATGCCACGTGCCCTAGCCGAAGCAAAAACCGGCAGGGATGGAGGGAGGTGGTGAAGCTGCCCTCAGACACCATGGCTTGGTGTTCGTAACTCGCGTTTTCCAGCCCACCCTGGGCCAGGTGGGATGCCGTGAGGAGGCACCCGCTCCTCCTGCGCTGTCGGCAGCTGCCAGCACCCTCTGGCACGTTTTCCCCAGGCCGGTGTTTCACATCAGGGGAGCGTCTGACATGTGGATTTCAGTTACCTCACTCTTCTCACACTGATGCTATTGGGAGTTATTTCAAATACCTCTCACAACCTTCCTCCGAAGCGATACGTGAATATCTTGGAGAAGCTCCTTCGGTCCATTGTTTTAAAATGGCAGTTCTGAGTGATGCTGGTACAGGCTTCACTATAGGAAGCTGGTACGCTCTGTATTTCACTCTCTTTACAAGCTAGCTGATCTAATATGCTGGTACTAGCAACAGGCTTCAAGGGATTTTACTGCTTAACCTGTATTTATTTGAAGTAGTGTTTGTTCTTTTTGTTAATTAAACAATCATAGAAAGTTACTTTTGGTAATATATGCTGCTAGATTGGCTTCCTGGCTGTTTCAGATCAGACTAATTTTCTTAAATCATGTAAAATATATTAAATCAAGCAATGTTTTATATAATTTTATCTTTAGTTCAGCCAGAAATATTTTATAACTTTCTCTGCGGGAAACGTCCAACTGACTGGTTTAGCTTCTTTTCAGATTCAAAATTATATTCACCATTTTACTAGTGTAACAGGGGATTGTTGAAGAAACATCTGCTTTGGAAAGGCTTATCAAATTTTCACCCCCTCTTCATCAAATTAGTGCTGGCTTGTGGATTCAGTTGCACAGTCTGAAAGTGCTGTCTGACAACTTACTGCATTTTCCTGCTCCTTCCTTTGACCGAGAGATTGGGATTTAAAGGTTACAACTGCTAGGCTGGCAGGAAGCATTGTTTTAATAGGAGACACATAAATATTTCCTGCATTGTAGCAGTTTTGATAATGCTGGGAAGCAAAACACTTTGCTTCATTTTTAAGCTATACAGTGAACATTTCTAACTGATTAAAGAGTCCCTGGATTGCTGCTCCGTACATCTTCAAGCTCCTGCGTTGCAATGACGGCATTGTGTACGGGGAAGGGGAACTTTGGGAGTTACTCTGCAGTTATTTTGTGTTTAGAAAGGATGACTGGCAGGGATTTCAAAGACTTGTGCACCCAGAAAAATTGGAAGTTTCATATTTTACAGTATCTCTGGCCACCCCACTGTACCTGAGGACTGTCCCTTGCTTGAGTCCTCCTCAAGCTGCTCAGTCCCTCTGAGTTGGCTGTCCTCAGGAGCAAGCAACTAAGCGGGGCATCTCAAACCACACTGGCAGGGCGCGGGGCAAAGTTTTCATATTCACTTTCTGTGAATTCCCTGCTGAATTGGAGAGTCGCAGGGCAGTGGAGGTCCTCTCCAGACCTTCTCTTCCTTGGAGGGAGAGTCCAGGCCTCTAGAATCCCATCTGGGATGCTGCAGTGCAGGGTAGATGACCAAGGTTTTCTACAATAATGACATTGGTTTGTTAATAGAGTATCAATTCTCCAATTATCCTCTATTTTGAATCCTATACAACTCATTTGTACAAGCAAGCTGTTGATTAACATAATACTACAATGTGAAATGCTAACGGCGCGACAATAAATGTTTTATGCATTTTTTTGTAATAATGCATTTTTTTAATAAACATAGCTGGTTTTAGAGCAGCAATTACATGACTTTCTGCATTAATTTTTGTGGAAAGTATTAAAGTATGGACAATTTTATTGATAAAATGAATATAAGCTTGCATACAGCTAATGCTAAATGATGGAGAAAGGGAAATTATTAGAAAGACTTTGTGTGTGTGTATATATATAAAGTGATCCTTAAGGACAAATTGGGAGAAAAATTTGCTAAGCAAGCATGTTTTTCTGGCTTGATGAATTTTTTTTTTTTTTTTTTTAATTTGCTGGACTGCTGGTTTAGGTGATGCATTAGGTATCTAACGGAAATGTTTTAAAATAACTATTTTTAAATGACATTTTCAGTAATAAGCTGAGTAAGCCAAGTACAAATATAGTATGTAAAGCAGACAATAGAGTTCAGATAGTACACAGTGAATTAACTATGGGCACATTCTCCATTTCTAGGTTACATTTGTTGAAGATTGAGACTTTGCATCCTGACTACAGAGTTGTAGTAGCAGGGCAAGATATACATGGGCCTGCTAGCAATATAGAAGTGCTAATTCTGTGTCTCAAAACAAAACAAAAAAATCAACCTGCTTAGGGCTAGGAAGAAACTTTGCTTAGGAAATACTATCAGTTTCTCCTACGGGCAGTTTTGTTCTGGACTCCTCTCGCTGGTATCGTAGGGTGGTTGGGGCAGGGAAGCAAGTGTGGGAAAGTAAACTCTGTCCCAGTGCACACTTGCGTTTAGAGCAGGTCAGTGCCGTATTTTTAAGTCTGAGCACAGTGACACTGTTTGGACCTTGAGCAAAAGAAAAGTGAAATAAGTCAGAACTTCCTCTGAAAGATTTGCAAAAGTTCCTTAACAGAAGAAATTACATGTTTTGTGTTTTGAACAAAGCATAAAGAAATGTGGGGGTTGTGACTGACAAGTTTCAGTCTTAGAAATGGTAAAAGTTTGAACATATTTTTGAAAAAGACCTTGAAAGTCAAAATGGTTGAATCATGCTGTTTGCCTGTCTTCTGAATCATGCTGTTTTCCTGTTTTTTTCCATGATACCCAGTTTGAGGTGCAGAATGAGGGGATGTAGGTGTTTATAGCCCTTTTCAAAGGGGAACAAAGTGTTTTCATGCAATTTTTAAAATATTTTTCTCTATCTGGGGATATTAAAGTGGCCATTTTTAGGAAGGAAGGGGAGGGGAGAGATTTCCAGGTCTCTCCTGACTGCAGAGACTGCTTTGCTTGCTGAAAATAACCATTACATTTCTTCCTCAAACTCTAAAATTTGAGCAGCTTGGCTCTGCCTTCAGACCATTGCAGTCTCAGCGAGCAGAGGTGCAAACGTGGAAGCCGGCAGCATGAAGGCCAGTCTCCCTGTCGATGCTGCTGTCGCGTACTTCTTCCCCAAATATAAGCGCCTCGGTCCTTCATGGTTGTCAGACTCCAGTTCTCATACAGAAATTTCTTCAATGCTGTACAAGGCACGCTGAAGAGAATTGTTAGAGGAGCAGAGCAAGCGTGAGCGATGCCTTTCTGTAGCCCCTTGGGGTAAAGGTATGATTCAGAAGTGGGCAAGCTGCTTGTGGCGTGGCAGAGCTGGCTCGGATCTCCTCTGAAGCGCGGGGAAAAGTGTGACTAATGCTGCCCGCAGGGTGAACGGGGGGTGCAGGGGGAGGAACTGGGCTGCACTAGGAAGTCAGAGGACCCCTGGGATGCTTCTGTGAGGGCTGAGGCGATGGCGGCTGCTGTGCTGGGATGAGCTATGGGTTTCCTTCCTCGGCGCGGGTGGTGGCGGCGGCTGGGTTTGTTTGAAAGGCTTTCAGCAGAGATAAAATGGGCTCTGGGCTGTGACCCTTTTGTTATCCTTGTCAGCCTGATGCCACAGGCAAATGGGAATACTTAGTCATAGCTGGCTGCGCCTTGTGCCTGGGTCAGCAGCTGAGGTAGGAATAGTAGCGCAGATCTCTTGGCACCATCAGTTCAGAACTTTGATGACCAAATGGCCAAGCAGCCAATGACTTCTGTGGAGCGTAACTGAAAAGTTAAGCTGTAAAGAGCTATCTTGGCTGTAAAGAGTTGGGTGAACGGAAAGACAAGATATTTCCGAGGAAATGAAAAACAGAGAAGGTGATGAGTGCTGCTTGTTCATCCAGTTTTTGAAATGTGACAAGACAGTTGCTATAGAAATGCTGTTCTTTGCTTGATACAATGTACACCAGTTCCAGGAAGCCATTGGTGGCTGTCACAAATAGCTTTCCCTAAATTTAAGTATCTCAGAGTAACGTAAGGGGAAATATGTCTCTGCATTTTCTTATACAAGATCAGATACTGTAAGATCTGCTTTTACTGGAAGGGGAATGTGGATGAGTTGGGCATCAGCTGTTACATATGGTCTTCAAAGCGAACGTAACTGCAGTGTGTTGTAGTTGTAAAGAAAGGACAGCATATGTTTTTTAGAAAAACGTGAACTTGCATCTTTTACGACAGTTTTGACAGAACTGAACTTGCAAATAATCTTGATTTACATTACCAGATTATAAAGTCACACAAATTAATTGGGTTCAGAAGACAAATTTGGCTGTTCGAAATCACGTACTTTGATGTACTCCATAAGAAAACAGTGCTCAGTAAGAAACAGTTTTCAGTTGTAAACAGCCTGAGATATTCAGACCTTCATAAATACAGCTAGGAAGTGTATTATGAAAAGTCAGTTAGTAAGAAAGATACTTCTCAATTATTTTTGTGGCGAGTAGTGATGTATACCAGACGTGTGCTCTGGTATGGCAGGAGATACCACCAGCTGGATGGAGAGCACGGACAGTGTAGAACAGTACGAGCTTCTGGTCTGCTTTTCTGGCTAGCACCTTGTTCTGCAGAGCCTGGCTGAAAGCAGACTCCTTCGGGCAGAAGCTATTTGTTAAAGCAGTGAAAGCTGAGCTACCGTAGGGAAGGAAGAATGACCTGTACCAAACAGCCTGTAGAAACAACATTTAAGAAAATGGAGGCTCTGAAAGTATTTTGCAGGTGAGTTAGCTCTCTCTCATGAGCTACTAAATGTAGCCGTGAACTATCTACGAAATTTTGACAGTCGAGCATTATGCTTATAAGAACATCTTTTTTCAGAGATTAAATAGAGATAAAAATTAATTCTATTTTATGGAAGCAAATCTCTTTATAGAAGACTAGACCCTACTGCAAATGAAGTTGAGGCCAGCTCATTTTCTGAGAGCTTCTGGACTGGAACAGCATCCTTAAACAGCTCTATATTCTTCAAGAGCTGAGACTGACTTAAAAAAAAAAAAGACACTTTTGCTGCTTTCCTTTTCTGATAGTTAAATTTGGAGCTGCATAAAGACATGCCAGTAGTAATTAATTATAAAATTTATCCGGCCAGGTGAATGTGCTGTGTAGCATGCAGATGGAGTGCTTACTCTAAAGCTGCAGTCAGAAGAGTGTTCGTTTTCTTCTCCTGTGCTGCCCTTCTAGTCTAAAAGGACCTCTCTGGTGGCCCATCATGCCTTAAGAATTGAGGGTAGGGCAGCTGCAGGCTAGTACATTAATTAACAGGAAGGCGAAGTCTATGTGAGAGTTTAGGTCAGAGATTTAGTGTTCCCTTTTCCTTTCCGTGGAGTCTGCCAGCCGCTACAAATTACCAAAATATCCACTGCTATTCTGATGGGGAAGAATGAGCTTTACAGCAAGGCAGCATCCAAACCACCCTCAGGGCGCAGCCATCTGGCACTTGACTTGCTCCAGGGCCTCTCTGGATCCAGCAGGTGAACATCACAACCTTCTTCTTGGACTCAGTGCCTCCCGGGTGTCGTCCTCTTGTTATTAATTCTTGTTGTGCAGCAAGGGTGCGAGGAAAGCCCACACAAGTCTTGTGTAGGCAGGGAGAGGAGTTAATGATTTCCCTATGCTGGAATCGACTGAGCAGAAGTGAGAGTCACCCAGTGGGCAGCAGATACCGTATGGGGAACCTCGGGACATGGGGGTCCCAAACTGACTGCTGTCAGCCACCACGTGGGATGCAAGGTGCAGTGATTGAGGGCTGTGGTCATGCCCCCTGGAGGGGTGCCATGGCTCAGCACTTTATTCTTGGAGAACTTGCCAAGTGACATCTAGTTCATTACAGGACAGACTTAATTTGGCATTATTGATTTCCAGAAGCCTAAAGTCACACTGAGGTTTAGTAATCTGTTTCTTGCAGCTAGTGTAAACAAATATGTGCTGTGTGGAAAGAGCATAATGTACTTCTTCAATATTAGACATATAGACAGATTTGTTCCTAGGAACAGTGATTTTATTCATCATTGTATAAGAAATTGAAGACCTATTTTTTTTCAACATCAATAATGATCCTGTTCTTACCTTTTCAACCTCTGATTTGTCAAATATTAATCTTGACAGTACTCAATGCTTGAAATAACCAGAATGTCTATCCTGAAATGGCCTACTGTGAGGCTCTCAAATTTTGAGGGCTCTTAGCTCGCCAAGTTAATTTACATGATGCTGTTAGCATCTTGAAAATACTCATTTCAGTTTGCAAACAGTGTGCTTTGATGAATGGCAATCTATCATCAGTGATCTTGCACCTTCTCTCTAGCTCTGTGCTTTCACAACCAGAGTCAGGACACATGTTAGCCGTACAGTGTGTGACAGACACCCCTCTTCTCTTTAAGAACATATATTCTGTTCCGTTTTGTTGAAACGGATAAAGCTGCCGTGACTTGGTGTGTGGATCTGGCATTATTACTGTCCATTCCTGGACAACATAAATGTGTATTAATAAACTATGACTAACAGACTTTGCACTTCTATATTTTCTATTATACTAAAGCCCTTTACAAACTAATTCTGTGTTAGTTTCATATTATACCTTGTTCTTTCAAAAAAGAAGAGAAAGTATAGGAAGGCTAAATATCTTGCCCTACCTCCCACAGGAAATGGATGGGAAAGAGAACAGAACAAACCTCTAGATCATCTTCACCCCAGCCTGCGCGTTGCCTGTTGTCTTCCCCTCTGCTCTCAGCGGTGCTCCCTAACCTGCCTGTTGAGTGCGTTTCCCAACAGGAGTGCCAAACGTAAAATCCACCTTCAAAAAGAGATGAAGAGAGCAGAGGAGTGCTTTATAGTGGGAATGCTGATGTGCTTGATGAATTGAGGGAATAGTATTTTCATCATGTCTCTTTTCCTGTTTGGCCTTTCCCTTTGGTTAGCAGTACCAGCTATGCTAGCTCCTAGTTAGAAGGTAAGGTTTTCAGTGGCTTTGTATGCGCGCGCCTGCCGTGTTGAGAAAGGAACAAGGCAACCTTTCTGGAAAGTGCGCCGTCCCAGCGTGAGGCTGCCCTATTGGTGTCGCTCCCCTTAGAAACCATTACAAAGAACAAAGATTTTGCTAAAAAGGAGAGGTGCTGCAAGCATTTTTCTTCTTTCTGTGGTTCACAGCCTCCTATGCAATGGAGATCCACAGGGATCTCTCCCTTCCCATACTCTCCTAAATACTGAAAATTGCACCTGCTTGGAAAGATTTTTTTCCCCCATTATGTGCTTCAACCTCTTCCTCTCATAGTGATTTCTCCCCTCTCTGGTGAGGCTCTAGATTTACTGCATCCTGAAAACATTTGTGTTTAACTTCAGCCAGGGCAGTCTGATACACTCAAACCACTGTGATCTCCTACAAGAAATGGCAAGGTAGTCTATTCAATCCTGTAAAGCAGACAGCTGTCTCTTCTTTAAGAAGATGACAAAGTCTTTTGGCTTTTAAAACCTTTGGTAATGGAGGATAAAGAGCTGTAGAAAACTGTCCAATCTCTGGGTGTTCTAAATCTGCTGGGAAGTCTGATAGTTTCTTTTTTTAAAGAACTAAATTGGTTACCTTACTATCTCTGCCTCTAAGTCATTGGTATTGAAAATATCCTAAACAACACTTAAAATGTTGCAAGATTTCTTATTCCCAGCCCATTAAATATTACCTTGTTCTCTGACCACCTACACCTCCAGTAAGAAATTTCTCTGCCAGGAATACCAGACAGTGCAGAGTGCAGGGCACAGTCCCTGAAGTGCATGTGTCTAGCTCTCGATTTACAAAGACTGATACCCCCCTTGGAGTGGGTGGTATCTCTTAAAAACCTCAGCTGAGAAGCAGATGGAGTATCACTGTGAAGTTGTGGTGACAGGTTTGAAAGGCTCTGTTACCAGCCTGGTTACAGCAAGAGCATCACCCTTCTGAATTAAGTTGCTTGAGTCAAAACTGAAGGCATAAAACAAAGATTAGTTCCAGCTCCAGAATACCTGATGAGTGATGGGGTTTGATAATTGTATTTATTTAAAAAACAAAGCAAAAAACCGAACCCAAAGCAAACACCCACTCTTCCTTGCCAGCCAGTCTGCTGGCTGCTTTTTATTTTGCTGTAGCTCAAGATCAGGTTATCCTGATTTATAGTAAGGAGGTGGACAAAACCCAATTCTGCTCTCAGAGCTTGGCTTCAGAGCCTCATCTATCAACAATCCATCTAATGAACAGAAATTTCTCTGAGTTCTTGAGATGGGACAATAAATACACTTCTAGAAAATAATTTGGATTATGAAGAAGAGCCCATTATTGGTGCTGCTGGGGAATTTAAACCCTTCACCTCTCTGATGCCTCTCTCTTCCTGGGGCTTTTCACAGCACGACAAGTGCTGTGTGCTCTGTTCTAGAAACCATGTGTGTCCCTCAGTCTCTAGGTCTAGTGTCAGCTTTCCACCTCCCACTGACTGCATCTGCAGAGAATGAGGATATTTGCTGGCCTAGGTTTTGCAAACAAGGTGGGTTGGCTTCACCAAATTATGCTTGGAGTGCAGTACTTCAGGCAGCTGGGCTGTAGGGAGTGTTTGGCAGACCTATATCATGATGTTTTACTTCAACTTCTTTCTTTTCGCTGCCCACTGGCTTTAGTAGCATTAGGGAGTCCTCTAAGAAACAAATAAATGATTCTCTTCCCTAGTGAATGACTTCCTTCTAAGAATCAAACAACCTTTTCCCTGGATCACTTTGTGTAGTTTTCTAGATGGTTAAAATGGCTAGCACAATCTTACATATGTCTCCTGCCCTGGCACGAACACTTAAAGATGGGTAGACGCAGCAAAAGGCATTGCTGCCAGGTGCTGGCGTGCTGTTTTGCAGTCAGCTCAGGAGAGAGCCTGCTGCAGTGAAACCCTTAATCAAATGATAGCAACCAGTGTGCTTGCAGCAGGGTATTGAAGTGGCATAAATTGGCCAAGAACAAGGTAGAGGATATGCAATTTATGGTTTGGGATTGGTGTGTGCTTTTAACCTTGCTGAACGGCGTGGGTGTTCATAGACTGGGTGGGCAAGAACCACCCATCCCCTGGGTGTGCTTGGCATTGGGGTCAGCAATTGCAGTTTCTGTCAGGGACAGCCTGGTGAGGCACCTGCAGGAGCCATCCGTTCCTTTTGTAGTTGAACACTTGGGACCTCAAAGGAGGGAAAGAAGTAGTTTGCAATCAAAGGAGAGCCGGGAAAGAAATTAGCTGGGAAGCAGCTCATTAGTCCTCTGGGGAGTGTTAAGAAACCTAGGGATTTTGCCAAGTTTTTAATAAGTTAGCCTGAAAGTTCCCAGTGAAGAGGACTGAAGTTGCATAAAGCTGTGAACATTGCCAACTACTGCTTTTTCCAGCAGTCTGGAGGCTTTGAGAAGCTTGAGTGTCCTATGAAGGATTTGGATGCTGTCCCACAGGGATTCAAAGGAGTAAATTATCTCAGAGAAGACCTCTAGAAGAACATTATTAGCTATATTTTGCATCTGAACTCCTGCCTGTAAATCCTAGGAAGCCTTGTAAAGGTTGGAAATCTTTCCTGGAAGTATTGTTTTTAGAGTTGTTATTGAAAATATTTATCACTCTTTCAAGTATTATATGTATTATTCAAATGTTGTATGCGTGTTTACAGTCTAGTATATTCAAGGTTGTAAAGGCAAAAGAAGGGATTTGTGTGATCTCTTTGCATATAAGCTTACCTTTTTCTCTGTGGGGAAAATCCAAATATGCTTTGTGCAACTATACTATACACAATTTTCACAACATGATTGTAGTTCATTCTAATTGAACACATACATAAAACACGGGCATGTAGCATTGGCACATAGATAAGATGTGTTGGAGGCAGGAGAATAAATAACTGAAGTAAGGGTCAGGATCTCCCTAACAGTCAGGCTCTGAAAGATTTTGATATACCAGTGTTGTGGTTTAACACGGCAGGCAGCTAAAATAACCACACAGCTGTTTGCTCATTCCTCCCCACAGTGGGAAGGGAGAGAGTTTGAAAAAAGTAAAACTCTTAAGTTGAGATAAAAGCAGTTTAATAGGACAGAAGAGGAAGAGAATAATAATCATAATGATAAAAGAATATACAAAAGAAGTGATGTACAGCACATTCGGTCACTACCCAATGACTAATGCCCAGCCAGTTCCCAAGCTGTGGCCCTCTCTGGCTGCCTCCCCCCAGCTTATATGCTGAGCATGACGTCATATGGTATGGAATACCCCTTCGGCCAGTTTGGGTCAGCTGTCCTGGCTGCGCCCCCTCCCAGCTTCTTGTGTACCTCCTGCGGAAGGCTTGTGCCTCCTCGCTGGCAGGGCCTGGGAAGCTGAAAAGTCCTTGACTTAATTGTAAACGCTACTTGGCAATAACTAAAACATCAGTGTGTTACCAGTGTTATTTTCATACTAAATCCCAAGCACAGCACTATACCAGCTACTAGGAAGAAAATTAACTCTATCCCAGCTGAAACCAGGACAACTAGCCATAACTGCTTGATTTGTAGAAAATCCTTAAAATACTCCGAGAGTGACTTTTCCTATATACTCATGTCCACCTAATTATTTTTTTTTTTTTTTTTTTTTTTTCTTCCCCCACTACTGCTAAAACAACTGTAAAGTCACTACTGCTCAGAACAACTACTGTTAAGCTCACCAAGGTCTCAAAGTACTCAAACACTTTCTGGCCAGATCCTGCAGACGCACCCAACTCCATCCCAGAAAGCTGGTGCTGTCCCTGTAAGCCACCAAACCAAGCAGCCCACGTTCCCCGCTCCTGTCAATGCTGGGCTGCTGGGACTGGGCAGAGCACCAACTACAGCTATTGCACTTGCTTCTTACACGCTGGATGCTATGATTTCCCCAAGTGCTTATTTGTAGTGGCTTCTGTTATAATGCGATCTTAACAAATCTTCCTTGTGCATGTTCTTCCTTCTGCCACTCCACAGCCTCCTCTCCTTGCTCAGAGCAAGGGGAGTGGATTGGAGGCACGTACAAGTTTGGTCTCAGGCTTTCCTACCTTCTCATTTAAACCTCGCTGCTGACAAGGGAACACAGAAAGACTACCAAAATAAAAAAAGCAGCCCTAATGCACACATGAAGGGGCAGCATAGTCAAAATTGTTTCTAATTCTCCAGATGATGTGGGATTTTTGGTGGTGGTTTTTTTTAATGTGCTGCCCTTTAACAGACATATCTTTTGTTTGCAAGAAAAGTTTTTGTTATGAGTTGGCAGGAGGTGCAAAACCATTTGCCTTTCAGCTCGGTTGTCAGAGGGACATGGCCATCTATGTGGGAAGTGCTTCCCAGTGCTGTTAATTACTTTTACTGAATTTTCTGGGGAATGTGGTTTTCTTTGGGTGTTTCTCTCTCTCTTCCTCTCACTTGTGATTGGTTGTAAGTAAGTTCAGTACCCTAAACATCAGCATTTCCAACCCCATGCATGCTGTGGTGAAAAATGTCACTGATATTACGTGAAGATGAAAGTTAATTACTGTTTTCAGTGCTGCTTGGAGCCTTAAATTTCATGTTCGCTACAAATGAAACAAACTGCTTTCACAAAATAACTTACCAGTTTCTTCCCTTTGTGGTTCCACTGAGGAAGCTTCTGTCTCTTTTCTGGATTAGTTACTCACTTAAAAGAATACTTTTGTCCTGGCTAAAAGTCCCTACGAGGAGTGCCGCCAATTTAAGGGAATACCGAGTGGGAGACTCTAACAGGAGTGAACTAGAGATTCTTTTCTTACAAATATCAGAGGGTAACAAAACACAAAGTTGCCTGAAACTGATCTATTTGTTAATCTGTTAATTTATAGACAAGATGTTTTTCCTGATATTCATGAAATTCATTATCCTCATGATAATGAGTGATTACTTGTACCTTATCATTAAAGGTGCAGGGTAACAACTTTCTACATGGATTTACTATCTGCCTTGCAAAGGACAAGCCCCCGAAGGGCTACATTTCAATGTGTTTGAAAAGAAGGGAAAGGACAGGTAGACGTGCAACCCTTCTGTAACTTTTTGCTTTTAAGTGCAGCTCCCCGAATAATTAGCCATGTGGCCACTGCAGCTGTTGTAATGGCTCTTAGCCCCCGAGTTAACCATCTCCTTATGTTGAGTCAGTAGTGATCGCAGGTGTCTAAAGAGGAAGCATGGGGCGCAGTGTCTAGCTCCAGAGTATTGCTTCAGCCCTGAACTATTCATTTAAGACAGGAACTTTTGACTTTGTATGGCAATTCTTGCAAAGTTGTAGGAAGTAACAGCAAAGTTGTGACAAAGCCTGAAAGGTAACAAAATTAAAGTGATAAGCAGGCTTATAACTTATAAAATTGTCTCCCTTCTCCTTTGGTGTCACAACAAATCTTTCTTTTAGTTCTGTTAGAAAAGAGATCACGAGAGACTGGCAAATAGGAGGCTTCCAGCTTGCAAAACGTTTCTAGCGCCAGGTACAGCTTCATCTATCTGCTGCAAGACCTGGAGCCCAGATTACCCATGGCTAATCCTTATTTCACAGCTAGAGAAGGCACAAGAAGGGAAAGAGAGAGCTGACCTGAGGCTTGTCATGAGCAGGGTGAGGTGAAGGCTGAGTTCTACTTCAGGTTATGGCAAGAATGAAAGTGAACTTTTTGTAATTTTAAGATTGTTAGTTTGGGTTCTTGGGAGACAGCTGACCTGATAGCTCAGTGGTTTATCTATCCTGCATTGGCCTCATGCTGTGTGCGCTTTGCTAACCTATTGCTAGGCTTCTGCTCTTGCACAGGTTTCTGCAAAATTATTGTCACACAACACCTATCTGCTGCTTGGGGATGCTGTGCAGTCAATAAATCAGTAGCTAAATTATAGAACTTCTACTAAGACTTAGGTCTTTGCAGTGCCCTTGGTACCTCATCACTGATGAGCGAAAATATAGCTGTGTAATTTCATAAAGGCCAGTTAAGCCTTTCAGAAATAATGTCAGTAGTTGTGCTTATAGTTTAAGTGCAGGATCTGGGCCTCGTTTCTGGTTATAATGCCTCATTGTTCATCACAGGGTACAAAAATTTATAGCCGAAGGCATCCTGTTGTGGGAGACTTTCCCTCTGTGTTGGAGTTGGTCATAGGTAGAATTTTATTATCTGTGTTGGCACACATTTCCGAAGTCAGTTGTTATTTGCATATAATACAATATTGCCTATGACCTAACCCTTCATTGGGAAGACTCTCAGAGGGAAGCAAAGAGAATTCTCCTAATTTTCACCACCAGTTGGTCATGGTGACACCTTTAGCACAGGCTTGTCTTGTTAATCAATTGAATTATTTAAGGTATTGACTTATTTACTGATGGCAAAATTATATTTTTCTCTCTGACAGCCTTAGGAATTGGAAGAATAGTAAAAGTCTTTTTACTGATTCTTCACTGCATTAACTAAAAATGTATTTCCTGTGCACTGGGTAAAAACAGATGAAGAAATCTGATTTCAAAAAGGAAAGAAAAAAAGAAGTGCTTACTTCACAGTCACTAGAAACTTCTCTTAGCAGAATTTTTGGTTCTTTTTCCCTTATAGTAGTCTCTCCATAAATCTTAGCAAAGATCAGGATTTTACTACAGCTGTAGATGAGCCACATGAAATTATTTAGAGAGATACATATTGTTTAATATGTTAACATGTGTAAGCCAGAACTCCAGTATATGTATTTTGTGGACATTCATTCACTGTTTATAACGCTTGTCTGCATTTATAGCCTGAGACATTTTGACATTGGCTCAGCATAAAGCCCCTCTGGGTTTGCATGCTGCTGTTTCCCATGCAGTGCCTGTGGCTGTACAGCCCCCTCGCTTCCCTCCCTCCTCTATCCTGCCCCAGTAAAAATGTGTGAATTGTCTTTCTCACCTCACAGCCCTTTTCTCTCCAAAGTGTGCACAGCCACGTACTTCTCGAGAGCGTGCTGCAGAGGCAGCTAGTCACTTGTAATTTGTACTTTCTTACACAAGAAACAACGCTGCTAAGTCCTTTTACTGCGGTTTAAGCTTTCTGTCTCTTATTCTTTGAGTTGCTGCCAATCAACTATTATTAATAAACCAAGCTCTTGGGTGATGATAGCAATCTCAGTTTCTGCCCTAACTTACTGAGTCCACTGGCATGAATTCAAGGATGTATGGCTACCCATTTCTAATTTGATCAGTACAGGCTAATTTTATCCCCGTCTTACTGCCCATACTGGAACATCAAGCAAGCAACGAAGGTCACTTTGTTTCCCCTGTACAACTGTACAGATTAGAAATATAGGGCAGGAGTTACTCTGCTCTGGGCTCCTGAGAGGTTATTCAGAAATGCTATCTACCCTAGAGTGATTAAAACCAGGAACACTACTACTTAAATCCCCACCCCCAATAATGTACTTGTTGGGAGGGAGAGGCTCTGAATTTCAGAAATGAAAATGCTAAACCCGATCTTTAGCAGTGTTTGTATGGAATGGTCTTTAACTCCTTCCTTTCTTTGCCTCTGAAGCTATTGCAGTCTTTCTGATAAAATCTACATGCCACACTGCTCCCAAGAGAGACAGAGAAGCAAGGAGAGGGATACGTATGATTTCACCATGCTTCAGTTAATCTCTAGATACGACATGGATGGTTAGTGTTGTGTTAATCACAAAGCAGTTCAGATAAGCCTTGGCAATTTTGGTTGTTTACCCAATGAATACCATGTGAGTCTCTTGAACTAGCAAAACTTGCTGAAATAACAAACTGTCTGTGGGATATCAAATATTGTAATTCCTGCTTCAGGCTTAGTCAAATACCTTGAAATACCTTCCTTTACTATTTTGCAAAATTCCTACTGCTGATGTTATTCAAGAAATGCAGAAATGCAAAAAAACCCACAAATGTGGGAGAGGACTGTGCTAAATAAGCCTTTGAATGTGTGTTAAAAGAAATGTCTAACAAAAAACTTTTGAATTCTGGGCACATATTCAGATTGCTTTGCTACTAAGTATGCAGTTTTCCCCTCCCATAGCTGACATACAGTGCCAGTTAAAATCCCATCTCATTTAAATAAGGTGCTCCATTATTGAAAAAGATTAAAAAAAAAATACTGCCAAAGACTTGTTTGAGACCTATGGTTACCAATTCTATGATGTCTAGATCTATTCTGTTAGCCATCCCCCATGCTTACTTTGTTCCCCAGCCTGCAATAACCAACTTGAAATTTACTGCTTTATTTTACTTTCACCATTAACTTGCTTATTGTCTAGGGATTCTTAATGTATCTGATGAATATCTGTATTCTGTGCCACATTATTTTCAAAGGCTTTCTTTTTCCTGTTGCAAGGTATAAGGCTGATGCTACAGATGCTTATTTTGAAGCATTGTTTGTAATATTAATGGGTTAGGTGAAATAGGAAAGCTTTTCTTTCTAAGATGCAACCCATAGAAAGGCCAAAGAGATTTGCAGCTTTGCATTCTCCTGGAGGTTCATTCACACAGCTTTATCCTGTGTGGGAATGCTTGTTTTCACTAAACCCATTAATAGTGAGGCTCCTGTGGGAGTCACAGAATCAGAGGTCTTGGCTGGGCAGGACAGCTGGAAGTCCCCTCGTCCAGCCTCCTCTTTGTAGCTGGAGACTTGCTAATGGTAGAGACCAGGTCAGCCATGGCTTTGTCTAGGTGAGTTTTGAAAATCCCCCAAAACTGAGACACTACAAGCTCTCTGGGCAACAGCACTGCACTGTCCTCCCAGTGAGAAAACTTTTCCTAGTCTTCAGCCTGAACCTCTCAGGACACTATTTGTGAATGTCATCCTTTGTTACATTGCCTGCCACTCTCAAAACCAGTCTGGCTCCATTGTCTTTAACTTCCCTTCAAGTAGATCATCCCTTCTTCAGTCTACTGGATCATCTCTTAGTCAAAGACTAAATGACCCCTGCTCCTCAACCTCTCCTCACAAGCCATGTGCCCTAGACCCTGGCCATCTTGGCTCCTTTCTCCAGGTTCTCCACATCCATCTTGAACTCATCTCTCATCTCAAAAGTGGATGAAGTACTTGCAAGTCCAGCCTCATCGGTGCTGACTAGAGGGGGATAATAACCTCTCAATCCACTGGACATGCTTCTCTTAATGTGGTCATTTGCCTTATCTGTGACAAGAGTGCAGTGTTGGTTTATATTAATCTGGCATCCATTGACCTTTTTGGCAGGGCTGCTAATTGGCCCATTTGGTTTTCAGCCTTGGCAGATGCCTGGGGTTGTTCTTTCCTGAATGCACAGCTGTGTACTTTGCTGTGTTGAATTTCATGATAATTGTTTGCTCAGTCCTCAAATTTATGGCCAAGTCCCTTTGGATTGAAGCTCTACCTTTTGTCATGTCAGACACTTCTAATCTAGTATCCTAGAGGGTAATCCAGAAAATTTACAGGCAAATTTCTGCTCTGATTTATTCTCTTGGAGAACATTTTTCTATCCATTAACTATAGAGAGAACTTATTCCCTAAGATAAGATTGGCTTTTGGGGGTCTTCCCTGCAAAGATACAGTGTGTATTGGCTTTAGCTTTTAGAAATTAGAAAAGTGGGAGACACAGAGAGACTACAGTTGTCTTATCTTTGTACCCTGTTGTGTAGTGTCCAAGTCTGAATGGAACAAGAACTTTTTTGTTTGCTGTGGTGGTGTTCTGCTTTGTGCCTATTTCTGCCTTCCAAATATTGTGTTTCATCTTTAATGGTTATGGCACCCATTAAGCAGAGAAGAGTCTTGTGACTGAACCAGCTCTACAGACCATTAGCCTCATTATGGAACCTTAACTTAATGTTCAGACTGTTGGTACATTAATAGTTCAGCATAAAATGTTGGCTTGTCTTCGTGACTTTTTTCCTTTATTAAGGTTCTATTATTTGTAAATAGAGTAACTTCTGGCCAGTTAACCTATGTTGTGTTTTTCTTGTTAACCTTCCTGTTAACATCATATTAACTACAGGTACTCCCAATTTTTCTCAGATTTTCATCAGACCTCCCACTTTAATCCTTCACACAATAAAATCCCAATGGATATGTTTCTGTGCATATTATTTCCTTTATTTTTGTAGCCTCTCTCAAGGGATATGTATCTTCTGCTATTGACCATGCAGATTTTACTTGAGTCTATTTAGCTTCTGCAGCAGTTTTCAACTTTTTCCCTGGCCATTTTGTAGACTACTAAGAATCTTTCAGTAGAAATGCAAGTCCCCATGGCCTAACTGATGTCCTGGGCTAGTAATGTGGTGGGTTTGGGTTTTGCCTCCCTAATTATTTTGAGTGGATCTCTTAGAAGTTGTTCATATAAAGGTTTACAGACCTCGAGATGAAAAGAGCCATTTTGTTTTACATGACGGGAAAATGGAAAAGGAATATTCTTAGGCTGTTGCTTACAGTAGAGAAAGCAGTATGTGCTAAGTGGTGATAAGCATATGCAATATATTCAGGCTAGTGTTGCCTAAGGGGTTTGCAGCAAAACACATGTTTGACTCCCTTTGTTCACTGAGGGATAAAGGTCTATTAAGCAAAACCTATTTTTAAGAAACCACAGAAATCTTTCACTTTGATATAGCTCTTTAACCAAAACTTGCAACATGAAATCAACACTCTATCCTTTCTTCTACAAAGCGAATGCATCCTATCTCAACCAGACTTGGACTAGGTTAAAGGGAAAGTATTTTAACAGGGTAAGAGGTGTACTACTACTAAGCAAAAAGGCAGTAGACTGATGAGTGACTCGCTTGCTCTCTCTCAGCAGTAGCGATTTCTCTTTTCAGCCACTAACCGTCCTGGATGCAGCCATATGAAAAGCCCACTGCTGAGGGGGAGTGAGTGTGACATTCTCTTCAGTGGGACTCGGAGCTAAATTAGTGCAGTCTTCCTCCCCCATCTCTTCCTTCATGGATTGCGGTGCTGTGGCTGTATTAATGAGGCACCGGGCTCATGCAGTATGTCTTTCTAGTGCCAAAGTTCAACTGAAGTTTGGTAAGGCTGTCTGTAAATGCTTAGTTTTCTACAATTGCAGGAAAATTTTTTTTTTTTAAAGATTGCTTACTTAATTCTACAGGGCATCATCCTTGTTTCTTTCCCTTCTTTGTGGTAAGCATTAAAAAAGACCCATTTTATATAGAGAGATGCCCAGGCTTGTAATTTCCTTGTCTTCCACCCTGTTCCGGCCATGGGTGAGTTTACCCAAGTCAGAGGACATCTCTGGTGGTGTTAGTGGTGCCCAGTTGTCATGGATATGGTGATTTGCTGTATTCACAGAAAATGAACTTACAGTTAATAACCCTGAAAGTTTCTTGCATTATTTCCCACTGCAAAATGTGGGGTGTGTATGAAAGATGACCTGGAATGGTGGCTCACAAAGTGGTCTCTGAATTGGTGGTGGCTGGAGGGCTGGGCAGCTAAAATAAGTACCTGCTTCACACTGCTTTGTAAAGGGAACTAACTGTGGTTTTAGCAGTGCTTTCTCTTTCAACTCCAAGATCCTGATTTTGTTTGGCACTGGGGGTAGACAATAAGGAGGAGAGTGCAAGAAATGCATGCATGGACAATTATGAAAAATCATGCCTCCAGAAAGTGCTTGTTTCTAACTGCCATAAGCTGCAGGTTGGCTGATGGTTGAAGAATGAATAATTGCATTCCTTTTTAAATGACACACTTTAGAAGTGGTGTGGATATTCCCTTTTTTTAGTCAGCCACATGTCCTGATCCAGCAATGTGTTTTAGTTCTTTTTAAACTTGGATGAGATTTTGAAATAAATAAAATTAGCATATGCTTCAACACTATTCTCAAGCATAAGTTCTTTCTGAAGTCCAGGCCCTAACTTTTTAAAAAAGCAATTATTTCTAGAATAATTTCATGCGTTCAGTATTTCCATGTGCATTCTGCTGACATGCCTCACGGTAGACACCCAAAACTCAATGTGCGTGTGACATGGGTCATGCAGAAAATGATAGCTGAACTCTCAGATTTATCGCCTCTGATCCCCAGCCCTGTGCCTTAGCCATGATCCTGTCCCTTGCCACTGAAATTGGAGCGTGCACGAGGTAGGACATAGAAATCAGTGCTGGCTAACCATGCTGGTGATTTAAGTGATAAATCTGATAGAAGAGCAGAAGCAGAGAAGTGCACTGAGGGGAGCAAATTTTAAGTACTTAATTATAGAGTGCCTGGAGAAGGCTGGGTGCTTTCTGGAGTATGGATCAAGTGTTTTCTCTCTCCTCTGATAGGAATAGGCCACTTTGGCTACTTGTGTCAAGTCCCTTCCAGACATGCTAGTGCTTTGCTTCCTCCCACTCCCCATAGGACTGTAATTAAGAAGTTACTGCCTCCCGAGTGTGCAATTATGTTCTCCGAAACCCACTAACAAGCCCTGTGTCTGAAACGTCCCCTGCTTCCCGCATTAGCATGCTTCTGATAGGTAGGTACCTTATCACGCTTTGGTAAACTGCAGAGGATGTCTTGTCCTCCAGACAATCTATTGAATGTGAAGAGTATTAGAGAGATGATCAAAAAGAAGACGTGAAGTAGATAAAATCAAAATAAATGTGTAAGTATGCTTGATAAGTGTTCTTTAAATAAAAGCTTATATTAAAGTCTGAGTATTTCTTGAGCTTGCCAGAAATGAGCAATGAAAGACTTCTGAGGACCGCAAGTTTGGGGTTTGATATTTATTTTTATTTGCTTAATCCCTTTTAAAAAATGCTGATTCTTGGAGAAAAAAAAAAAAAAAGATGTTGGAAGAAAACTATCTGAAGAGTCAGAGTATCTTGCTGGTGGCAAAACTAAAAGTCAAAGAGGTACTACCTCTTAAAGCCCCTTGTTTAGATTAGCCAGTTATGTCAGTCTCAATTTTAAGGTTCTGTGAAGGCAAAACTAATTTTGTGAAAATTGTGTATGGAAGGCAGTAATATAATCTGCTTGAAACCCATTCTTGAGCAGTAATCTTGACTATCCCACCACACCAGTTTTACTTTCACATCTGACAAATAACTATATTTCTCTTGTTTAAGGCATTCCAGCAATAGAAATAAAACAATTCCTAGGCACAATCTTCCAACGCAGTCACAAAATTTGGAGCGAAACCTTGCTTGTTGCCATGCACGCCTTTGTGCTGTGCTCTGGGTGGGCATGGAGACTATTTTATTCCCTCCCTCACTGCACCAGCCTTTAGGCTTTCCGATGTGCTTCCTCCCTCTTTGTCTTGTTTAGACTAAAGAACTTAATTTCTTTTATATCTGTTCTTAGGCCATGTTTTCTAGCTCTGAATTTTTTCATTGTCCTTTTCTGGGTGCTTTTCAATACATCCCCGATCCTCTTAAAGTGCACAAAAATGGAGAGAGTGGTCTTGGTGACACCTTGTTAGTGCTAAGCTGAGCAGAAGGATTTTTCTTTTTTTAATGCTTTGTTATGTCCTTGGTTTATGTATTACAGTATAGTATTTTCTTTTTTTTGTCTTTTCTTCAATAGCATGGCACTGCTGACTCATGTCCAGCTTGTGATCCCTTCAGTCTTTTTCTCTGCAAAGTTCCTCGCAGCCCTGCTTTTAAGCAGGTGATTATTCCTACGTAAATGTAGTGATTTGAAATTCACTAAGGACAAGGGCTACCTCTTTTTAAACAGGCTATTTCTCCTGTCTGCCGCAAATGTTCTTGATGTGGGGTCTAGCTGTCAGAGCTGGGCCACAACCCAGAATGCATGTTTATCAGAGAAAAGCAACTGTCTGTGTTTGGACCGTCATTTCAGATGAGGACTTGAAGCTCAGAAGATGTTAACTCCACAGACCTTCAGAGAAGGTTAAAAAAAAAAAATAAAAGGAATATACTAAGGAAAACAGGGAGTGTATACTTTTAAAAGTAAAGTTCAGTGCCTAATGTCTTTAAGTAGTAACTTTTTTCAATTCTACAATTCATGGAAAGTGTCAGATAAGTTGAGTGCAAACAATTAGGCTGGTTCCACACCAAGGATTAATGGAAATACCTTGAGGGAGAAAACAAAAATAAACTACGCTAAAAAATTAAAGGAAACACAGTAACAAAACTGTTTAGTAGATGATGCTAATAAATTGTGACTTAACTAATGAACATAAGGTGTCAAATGCAATGCTAGAAACAATACAATACAACCTTCACTATTTTACGTTCCCAAATGACTTTTGTTGTCAGTGCTTCTCTCTGCCAGCACCTTAGTGTGGGCTGGTGACACGTCTAAACTGTGAAATGACTTGGAAGAACTAACCTGGAAACGTGCAGAAGTACTGCAGTTAGGCCATCTGTCTTGGGCAGGGAAAAGGGATACATGCACGATATTCTAGATTACGGTTGCTTCAAAATGTATTCGTATCCTCAGCATTATTCATTGAAAGTGCTGGGAGCAAGATATGAAAATAACAGCGTTATCTGGATTGTAGACAACTGCCTTTAAAACGTAAGATTAATGTCAAACTATAAACTTCTTTTGGGTATCCCTTCAGTTGTTACCCATAGCACTAGTTAGTAGTTGTGTTTGAGAGGAATGGATGAGCTGTCAGTGCAGAGTAAGTGGTTTAGCTTTGAGTGTGTACATTTCTGAACAGAACAGGGAGCACTACAATATTTATGCCAGTAGTCTGGCTATTTCTTAGTTAAGTAAAAACATCTGGTCAAACTGGCATCTCTATTACTATGCACTTAATAGAATGCAGTATCTTTATTCTGCATCCTGTTGCTTTTCATGGGGCTTTCAGTTTCCTACAGAATATTTCTGTTAGTGCTGATAATAGCTCCATTTAACTTGAATGTCCCTGTATGGATGAAAAGAATCTAGATTTGTGTAACAGAAGGTAAAAAATCTAATTTGGGCAAATATTTTAAAGTGTTGTTGAATATATTGAAAAAACATCCCACACCTAAAATGACAAATGCTTGTATAGGACGCATCAGCACTCTGCTGTCATAATGCAATATGTTGTATGACATTATTGAATCTCTGGGTTTGCTAGTGAAGAACAGAAAGAAAAATATAATTGCTACTTCATACCTGAGAGATGAATGTATTCATCATGAAATTCACTCAGGTGACAATGCCTAAAACTATCCACTTATTTTCCACTGTAAGATGTGATTTTTGACTTTTTGTAGCTTTGCAAAACAAAGAATTGTCATGCTGATTTTGTGCCTGGGGATGAACTGTAGTGGGATGAACTAAAATGGCTGGGTTGTTTCAGAGAAGGAGGTTAAGGAAAAATGTATGATTTTGCTGCTATTAAAATCCTTACAGCAGGTCGACTGCGAAAGACTTCAAAACTTTGGGAGAAGGAAGATGGGAAATGACAGTGAGGGGGAAGACTCATGGCCATCCCTCTATAAAGTCCTCCTGGGAAAGTGCCCTGAGCAGACTAGCGTGAAGAATGAAGTTGGCAGAGAGGAGACAGGTTGGAAGCGGCTGGTTGTTCGCGCCCATTCTCCAAAGCTGGGATACAATCCCTGCGCCCACCATCTCTGTGTTTTTTCTCCTATCAGCCAACAGCTGCGACACTCACTGACAAAATGTGTACCCATCCTCTGCTAGTGGCCAGCCCAGAGACATTAGCAACTTAAAGTGCTTTCTTCTGCTCTGTTAGCTGGTGAAAGAAGCTGGTGGTAACGATCCAAGGGTATTAACCTGTGGGTCAAGCTAATGATACGTGACGGATGTTCCCTGGGCTCTCCTTTGTGGTGTTTGTAAAAGGAAGAAGATTTTGCAGAATAACCGTATTGACAAAAAACAGCACGTATAAGGTTGCTTGTGCAACCTTAAGATGGTGCTCAGGGTGTAAGTCAGAATTTTATAGAAAAGGGAGTAGTTGCATGTCAGACTTCTGCCTGCTTTGTTACAGAATCAAAGTATATGTAAATGAAAGAGAAAAGAAAATAAAGACTTCAGGATTAGATATTTGTCTCTGGTCCTAAAAATGAGTTTTAGCCCTCTTTCTGTCCTAACATCACTTACAAACTCTCTGAAGTCAGTTAAGTAAAGCTGCTGTTACTCTGTGTAGTTTGCAGTGCTTGACTTGTGAGAGCCTGTGTCTCATTTGCAGAAGTGATAAGCTGCTTTGAAAAGCTGGTATCTGGGAGGTGTATTCTCTGAGTGAAAATAAAGCACTGTGCATTGCTAAAACCTTTGGCAACTAAGGCTATGCTCTTAAGCTGGGATCCTGCAATTAGTAGGTGCTGATGAGTGTCTTCTTTCTGGGGTTGGGCCAGAGGGCCTTCACTGGGGTTCAGAAGAGGTCTACAGCAATGAACACCACTGAAAAAGACCACGAGGGAGCGAGCGAGTCTAACATGTAGAGGGGGAAAAAGCAGTAATTGGAAAAAAAATAATAGGATGTCTGTTTACTGGGCATGGTCTCTCTGACCAATAAGTGTAGCAGGGTCCTGTGGGAAAAATAACAAAGTATGGTTCAATGGAAGACTGTAGGAAAAAGCCAGTGTGCAAAGGAGCTGAATGCAAGTTGTATGACAGTTTTAAGTTTGTCATTCTAACTTTTGATTGTTTGCGTGTGAATCACAGAATCACAGAAGAGTAGGGTTTGGAAGGGACCTCTGGAGACCATCCAGTCCAACCCCCCTGCTAGAGCAGGGTCACCCAGAGCAGTTGCACAAGATGGTGTCCAGGCGGGTTTTGAATATCTCCAGAGAAGGAGACTCCACAGTCTCTCTGGGCAGCCTGTGCCTGTGCTCGGTCACCCTCACAGTGAAGAAGTTTTTCCTCATGTTCAGGTGGAACTGTCCCAGGAGGACAGGTCCTTTGTTCATCCATTAAACAATATATCTATTTATTGATGTAGTGTTTATAGGGTGGTTTTGGGCTTGTAGGGTCTTTTTTGTATGCCCTTCATGTACATGTATGCATACAAGCCAAGAGACTACTTACTTTCCCAAAGAAGCCTAAAAATGTTGCTCAAGCAGTGTTTTTACAATGTGATTTTTTTTTAATTTTTTTTTTATTACTTTTTTTGCAGATAGAGCAGCAAAACCCAATTATGCAAAAAGCTACTGTGCTAAGATTAGGAGGACTGTGATTCACAAGAAATATTTTCAGTTTCAATGTATTTCCTTTGGAATCTGTATTTTGTGTGTTTACAGTTTGTTTTACATTCTAGGCAACAAAAACCTCCTTTATTCAATATCAGGGAATAAATTAAGTCATCCTTCACTGTGACACTTCTAATCTGGATTTCATTCTGAAGATATTTTTAACAACTTTGCATCTAGAAATACCAGTCTGATAATTTGTCTAAACTCCTTGAATGCTATTTCTTAGTTACGTTTATTTGAAGAAATTTATGGTTTAAACTGCAACTTCACGGTACATAAAATGTGTTAAAAGTCTCATTTTCTTATCATTTACATGTATAAACATTAATATCTCATTTTATGACATTATTGTTGTCTTATTTAGGATTCACTAATTTGAATCAGAAAAAACATGTGTTATTTTTATTTAACTACCAGGCTGCTATTTTTAAATTATATTGAAATTTATGAGATACACAATTGTTGTCTTACCCATAGACCCGATGGACTGCTGTTTGACTTTGTTACCATTAGCTATCAGATGCAGAGGAGAGGACTTCCTCTAAAATTTGTGTTGCACCTCTAGTGTCTTTCCCAAATTCTGATCCCAATGCACGCATATAAAAGCAGCCTCCGTGGCTCTCCTGTTTGTAGGAGACCTAGAAAAAGCTTTGGGAGATTGTGAACTGTTGTGCCTCATGAAGCCTTTACTGTCATGGTTCCACTCAATCTTTCTTACCCCTTTCCCTTTTTGTCCTGAGGATACGCTGCCCTTGCACTGTGACTATGTTGTCTTTTTTACCTCCTGTTTTACTCCAGGGCTCTGATGCTCTTATTATCAGTACTGTGTGTGCACTAAAATTGGCTCCCTTACAGATCAAGCCAATTTCTAACAGGGCAAACCTGAATAGCAAAGCCTGGAGGGTTTTATGCCTGAGCCTCCTGCAAACCAGTAGTAATGACGCAAGGCAGCACCGTGTCTGTCCCCCTCCAGGAGCAGCCTTTGTATCTTCAAATTCTTACAGTCTCATGCCATACCACAGTCATGTAATACAAGTGTCAGGGGATAAAAACGTTACTCTGGTAGGCTTTTCATGTCCTTGGCTTTTACCAGAAAAACCACATCACAAGAGTAATATATATTAACTATATGTTGGTGCCACAAGGGCTACTAGCCCTGGGGAGAACATCGGAGAGGGCGTTACAGGCTCAAACCAAAGGTTGCTTTGACCCTTGGGTCATGGCTCCAGCATCACCCACTATAAAAAGCTGGCAAAGAAACTGACCCTGCGGGTGTTGAGTCTGGCACCGCTCACAGTGATGTCTGCGGTCAAATGGGAAGGAGCACCACCGTTCATGCAGGGGCTCCGTGGGAAGCACGCAGGAGATCGGCCTGTGGCTCGCACTTGGAGAGCTTCTTAACTTCAGCTCTTGTGCTGGCTATGAAACTATGAGTGAAATGAGTTGTCATGATGAATTGTGACTTCCTAGAGCATCATCTCATTCCAGCTATTGTCCTGTTAGCAATTGTCTCTACGGCTACCTTTATGTCTGTTCTCAGCTCTGCCAAATAAAGGGATGATAAGAACTAAGGGGCAAAAAAGTGTCCCCAGTGTATGCTTATGGAAAAGTGTACAAATGAAGGAAGTGCAGGCAGCATTTCCCTCAGGAACCTTCCTGGTATGCAACACTTTCTCCTGAACTTTCAGCATCTCCCTGGCCATGCAGCTATTTTCCATGGATTTCTTTCCACAAATTTAGTTGGTTATTGCCAAATGATATATTTTCAGGGGAGGATGCAGGGTCTGAGCAGTATGAGTACAAGACTATCTACACCAGCTGGTTTGGTGGCCAGGTTTCTTTTGGTGGTGTGCCCCACAGAGATGGTTTCAATGTAGCTTCAGGTGCCTCTTCTGCAATTGTAATGTTTTCTTTCTCTAGATGAAGATTAAATTCTAGGTGTCTACTCCTTTTGTGTGGGAAATGACACATTCACCTGTAGGAATATCTTAAACTGGAATGGGAATTCCTGCTTTCCCTTAAGTGGCCTCCACATTAATTTGCATTCAGCCTCTGATGGCACTTTTTAACTGAAGTTCTACACTTCCTATCAGTGTAGAAGCTTAATATGTTTTCCTGTGGCTTCTTACATGCTGCTGAATGTTGGCTTGTTATGCCTGCTCTTACACCCTGGTGCATTTGGTTTTGTAAAGGAGTAACCACAGGGCGAGCAAGGTCAAAACCGTCACTGCTCCAAATGAAAAAAACAGAATTTCGAATCAGGAGGGAGATTAACTTTGCAAGACTTTCCTTTGAAAAGCAACACTAACTGTTTTTCAGTAATAAAAATCACCTCTGTAACTGTAAGCAGAAAATTATTATTACAAAGATATTAACAAGAGCACTTCTGAAATGTGCATGCATTTGAACTGAGATGTTTAAAGTCTGTTTCAAATTTATCTCAGTTATGGCTCTAAACTTGTAAGATGATGAAAAATAGTATTTCTCTTTAGTAGGAGTGGGTGGTGTTATCTATTAACATAAGTTTGAAGTCACACAGTAACATTTAAAGTCTATTTATACATGAAAGACTAACAAGCAGATGAGTGAATATAGGTCAGAGAGGGAAATTAAAGAGAATGGGAATAATAACACCTCTGGCCTCATGGGCTGGTAAGACATCACTGCTACCAAGGGAAGAGGATCAGAAAAATAACCCGGTGTCTAAGTAAACTGTGAATTCTTTCAGCAGAACAAAACACTGAACATTATGACTGTGATTTACAGCACTGTGGACCCCCTGAGAAGCTTTGTGTTTCATCCCAGAGGCCGGTGTAGTGTACTTATTATTCAAATAGCTACCACTTACTCTTGATAGTACTTTCAAGACGTACCTGACTGAACTGTAAAAAACCCATCTAGTCAAGTGCTGTTAAAATATGCACAGACGCTGCCTTGCAAACCACCGTGTAAACTACAATTTAACTGTCCAGATTTGATTAAGAAATACATCTGAGCCTTTGGAATAAACAGGACAGTCAGGGTGCTGGACAAGTGGGCTGTGTGACGGGGCTTCTGCACTGACAGCGTTGTCTTCCCAGGAGTGAACAGGGGCAGGATTGCTTAAAAACCAAGCCACCCAACCCAAAAGCATCCACCTTACGTATAGCACGCATGATAGTTTTACATCATTTCTATCACCATCAGTCACTTTATGTAGTTGGTTTTTGATTTTATCAACCTGCACATTGCAGTCTTGAGAAATCCTGGGAAAAGGACATGTTTTATGGCAGTATAAAATCATCACTTTCCTGTACACTTTTCTGCTATTATACAAAGATTATAACATTCCCTGAAAATACATAACAGGTTTAATTTGACATAGGGTTTTTTTCCCCCCTGTACAAGCAAGCTGTCTGGCAGGCAGCAGGAGATAAAGAGAGTGTTTATTTTTAAATTGTAATGATTTAAAATAATATTTGTATAAATGTATGTATACATATAAGTAAAAAAAAACCCCAAACTACTAAAACTGACATAAGTGTCAACTTTAAATAAAATTTGGAAATAGTGAAGCCTAAAGGACAGCTTGTACATTCATGGAAATAAACTAATATAAATTAAGAAATGTTTCTGCTGTGAACCTCATGTGTTAAAACTAATCACTATTCACTATGTTATCTCTGAGTGTAACAAGGAGGGTGCATTATCTGTTTCAGTAATGCAAAGCTAATTTTACCTGTCAAAAGGTTGGAGTGAAAGACCTATAAAATAATGTCTTCCCTGAGTGAAATCTGAAAGGACATTTTAACTTGTTTCTGTTCTAGTACTTCTGAATAAATTGTTTTGAAGCAAATCAAATAATGAATTTTATATAAGTGCTGGTCTTCAGATTTGGTCCTAAACATTCTAAAAGCTTTCTTAAGAAAGCTTTTTTTTTTTCCCCCTAGTATAACCAAATAAGGGTTGTTTTTTGTTGTTGTTGGGTTTTTTTGTTGTTGTTCGGGGGTTTTTTTTGTTTGTTTTTTGTTTGTTTGTTTGTTTTTTTCTTTTTTTTCCCCCAGTGATAATATGCCTGTGTGAAGGTAGACCAAGCAACAGTTTTCAAAATTCAAGTTACCTTACGTAAAATCTATATGGTTGTCATGGACTTATTTAAAATTTTAGATATGTATTTTATGTATATTTTTCAGGGCTGTAACTGTATTGGCTGGTCCCAGATGTTTTTATCACATGGGGGGGAGAATCCTAAACTTGGATAAAGTTCATGAATTTTAATTATCCCTACTAAAGTGATTATCTGAAGGCAAGTCATTTAATTTAGAACTGTTAAAAGATCAAGTACGCAAGCAAAATTCTCTCCTCTATTTTCTTCTGTCAATATAAGGCATATGCAGTTTACGAGGCCCAAAGTAACAAATTTGTCCTTTAGCTACGCAAGGTAAATTATAGAGAAATTCCACTGGAAGTAGTGGAAGTACCTGCAAGCATGTTTTTAATAACAAAGGACATGCCCTGTTATAGAATTCATGAGACACTGGCTATGAAGTTATTCAAATTGCAGTATTCATTGCCACAGCATGCTGAAGCAGTCGACAATAAAAACATTGAAAATGGATGGTAGAAATTCATGGATAAAGATCCAACACTGTTGTTGAACGTGATGACTCTTCCTGAGATGGAAGTTACGTGTACTGTTAAGCTGTTTTGAGTAGGACTGTCCTGATATGACCGTGTTTAGAGGTTGTCACAGAGGTCTGACCCAGTAACATGCTTTTCTGCACCGCGCTGGGAAGGACACGTGTAGTGACATGGCAGATCTTATTTCTGTTGGTTTGTAGCTGTGAAATGTAAGGGACTTAACAGGGACAGTGTTCTGTTTCGTGTCATGGGATGCCTGTATCCAAGCTGGAAAGCTTTTGCCAGATGGTGGATTGACTGAAAGAATGCTTCTAGCCCTGGAATACCAGGCTGAAAAGTTCTCTTGTCTCTCAGCGATTTATTCTGCAGCAAACAAATGGTGTGGTTTGCGACGGTGAAAGAGTTAATTCAGCAGCATTGTCTTAATTATGGAAATGAAAAGCATAGCTGTAGCTGAGAATGGAAAAGTATCACCTGCAAGTTGAAATCACACAAGTGTGACAAAAGCAGCAGCTTCCCATTTAGCAATGGTTTCTGTGCTGTGGTTAGCCAGGGGCCTCCATCATCTCCATTGGTCAGCATTGTCATTTGTTTCACTTGCTTCTGCTTTAAGCTTTGCTTTTCTTCAGTTGAGAATAAGCGAGAGCTCTGCTGTACCAGAGCTCGTACCACACTGAGGTATAAACGCTGTCACTTAACATGAGTCATTTTGAGCGTGCACCTCATGAGTGCACTGAATGAGAGATACAGGAGTCAGCAAGTTAGCCTAGCACTTCAAAGTACAGAAAGCCTCTAGTTAGCTTGGCTTCCTTAGGTTTTCTTCTATATGCCTTGGGTTTTCATAGTTAGATCCTAAAATAAACTCAGGAACACGGATACTTCCCTGTTTTCCACAAAACTGTGCCTTTCCCTTCTGTGAGATGAACTGCTAAACTTTGTCACTAGCTCTTTCTACCACTGCAATATCTAAGATACTAAGAAATTTTCTTCCAATATTTTGCAGATCAGAAGGATAATTAGTTTGAAATAGGCAGGGCGAGACTCTGCAGTTCTGCTAGGCTTGCGCCTTTGTGTTTACAACAGAAGTGACTGTAATCCAGCCACCCAGAACTGGCAACAGCAGCAAGGCGCCAGACCCCCAAACACAAACTCTCCCTTGGCCTTGGATGCCTCTTCTAGAAGCGGCAAAGAAAACGCGGAGTGCAGGGTTCCTTCAAATCCGTGCAAAATTTCTCTCCCTCCTCACTTTGCTACAGGGACAGAGCCTGATGAAGGTGCAAAGCTGCCATTCTTGATGGAAAAATGCTCTTCGTATCTCCTGGTGATTGCCTTTCAAAATCCAGGCAGGATAGATCGTACATGAGGACTACTGTTTGTTTTTCTCCACGGACAACTTGCTAAGAACTTGCAAGAACTTCACCTTTCCTATGTATCTCTGGTCAGTCTGTTGTCATAATTGGAAAAATCCTTTAGAACTACTAGGGTGGAAGGACAGAGGAAAGCTGGAAAGGTTGGAAAACAGGTGTCACTCTGGGAACCCTGGTCCTGGTCCCTGTCACTCTGGTGGTCAGGAGTCTGAAGTGAGGCAAAAAAGAGAAACCACTCAAACAGGGACGGGGATTTTGCATATGCATTTTTAATCATGCTTAACACACCTGCAACCACTGAAGATTTCTGGTTCTGCAGTGAAATGGAAATGCAGGCTGAAACCATAGCTTGCTGTCAGCAGAGAGGTGCGTGCCCGCCCATCTGCTTTTCAGACTGACCTGAGCTTGTTCTGATGCTGTTTGCAAAGGGTTTGAAGGCACACTCAACCAGCTTCAAGTCATTAGGTATGACCCAAGGACAACTGGGCACAGGAACATAAATATATTATGTATAGGATAAAACAGTTGCTTGCAGAAATATTTTTAGGGATGCAAGTTTACAACTGAAGGTGTATTTGATGAAAGGCAGATGTAAACTATTAAATCCCTACACATGTGGAAGTCAATTGCCTGGCATACCTTCAGTTTCTGAAGGACTTTAAGCTGTTGCAATTTGTCTAGCTGACCAGCACCACAATTGTTTTCAAGCCCAGTTTTTCCCTGGCCTTCATTTTGCCTGTTTTTACCGACAGCTTTTTAGCAAAAGGACCATTTACCACTCTATGTTTGTTCAGTACACGATGGGTTTCTAGGCACTACTGCACTAACACAATTATGAACAAATAACCACTCCAGGATGATTTTATACAATGCAGTGGATAGACCTTCATATTGATGCTTTTGTACCTCAGATACAGTCACGGCTTATGCAGTGCAGCAATTAATTAAGCTACTGGTTACAGCCACTGAGTTACAGGGGCACGCTGAGGGGCTGATCCAATGTACAACATCCATCTGTAGCCTCCGAGTCCTGCAACTCTTTTATCCTTTTGAAATATAAATTGCCAAGTGTCCAAGGTTGGGGCTATGTTTGCGTGTTTTAAAAGCAGCAGGGGAGAAAGACAAGAATCAGCAAGATCGCTGCGCTTGTGAGCAAGAGCAGCAAAACTGTCAAATCTTGCCCTTTCTTCTCACGGGTCAGTTCAAAATCGGTCTTCCTGAGCAGCATCTCAGCCTCTGGCCATCAGCATTGTTGCCAAATGGTCGGTTTCTGTTATTTTAAATACCTGTCTGAATCCACAGCAGGTTTCTCAGCGGCTTCCTTATTTTATGTAATGGATCAGTGCAACAACTGCTAGTTACTACACTCTAGAAATCATTTTATGGAGACCAAGATGACTGAAGACACGAAGTTCAAATACGGGTTTAATAACTCCTCCTTGTCAAACATAGCATTTTTGTATTTTAGGGTTGCATTTTTGTAAGTTTCAATAACAAAATATAAACAGCTTCATGATGACGTTTTTCTTAATTATATTTTAAGAAGGTATTTTCTAATTTTTTTCTTTCTATCCTGCTGCTAGTGTTTTAGATACAGTAAAAAGGATAACATGTGTGTTTGTCCAGCTTAGCAGTATAGATATTTGCAATTTTAGAACAAATCCTGTTCCAAAGTGAAGGAAATACTGTACTCTTAACTGACCTCAGATAACTGGAGATTTGTTTGCCTGGTCAAGTAAATAGCAAGTCCCTTTGTGATCTTACCGACCACAGAATTAATTCTACATTTCCAGCTTGGTGCAGGGATAAGCAGATACCTGATTAAGACTGTCTGAAGTTTTCCATTCCAAAGACCTGTTTTCAGGGCTTTTTTCTCTACCTTTCTCTAGTTGCTAAGCTAACCTTAACCAACTGGTTGATATATTTAGTCTGCCTTGGGTTATTTTCTTTAAGAGTAGGAAAATAAGGAAGAAACATTTCCAGGAAATATATGTTAGAAATTTTTCCAGGAGCCATTATTCCAGAGGCAGACGTCAAAAAGTTAAGTTGTTTTGCCAATGTAGAATGTCTGTGAATATTATTCTTGATTGAGAAATTCTAGCAGACTTTTATGACCTTGATATTTGACATGGGATAACCTTGCCGGTGAAACACATGGCCTTGACATCTTTGTGAAAGCTCAATTAAATTTGAGGTACTGAAGAAAAATAATCACAATGTGTACATGCTTAGTCCAGACTATAGATTTTTGACAACTAATTTCTGCAAAAAATACCAGTGCCAAGTTCCTGTTTACTCATAAGAAAAATACAAGGCAATGGATTTTTATCCCAGTTTCAGACCACTGGCAGTCTCTTAGGTGCTCCATCATCTCCAGCATGTCAGCAGTGTGCCTCTGAAGTATCCTGCTCTGTCAAACAACTCTTTATTAGCATATTAATCTTTGCGAGCCGCTCTGGGTTACAGCCATATCAAGAAATCCTGTATTTAGAATAAGTAATATTTTCAATTGGCCGTCTTGCATTTTTCCTCTATAGAGATATTGATCTTTCTTTCCAAGGACCTGAAAGATCCCAGGGGAGAAATTTCTAGTGATAAGTTCAATTAAAAAACCCAACACTCTTTCAGGACAACACTTACATACAAGCTTTGATTTTTATGGGCCATGATTGATGGGGCTTGCAACACAGAGACCTTTTTAAAAACTCTGCAGCAAGGGCTCTTAAGCATACAACAGCTATCACCCAGAAGAACCCTGGAAATTGCTACTTACCAAAGTAAAGCTTACCAATTTTTCTTGAACGGGTCTTGTTACCTCTTCCCCTGCAGTTGGGAGATTGCAAAAGATATTTGCATATGTTGATTTATTCTATGAATTTAAACTTCTTTTCTCCCTCTCGCTCTCTTTTTTTTTTTTTTTTTTTTCCTCCTTTTCCTTCTTCACTATGTTTCTGGTAAACTACTACTCTTCCTGGAGTTACCCACTCCTACTATGTGAGAAAGTTTCATGGACCTGTTTATATAAAGGAAAATGAAATTCCAGTTTTCTAAATTTTCCAGCTACTGTTGGTGAGATTCATATCCCCTGCTTTTAGGTGTCTGCCTAAGGTAAAAGCAACATGATGCTTTTATCTGCACTAGACAGGTACTCTTTGGCACCTTAGGCACTCTTTATGGGCAAAGGAGTGAAGTAAATACCGATGTGAGATTGTGCTGACCTATTTAGACCAAATGACTTGTACCTTACAAGTGGCTGTTTCTCTCCATTACTGCAAAAGGAAGCTTGGAGCGATTGGTTCAGGTACAGATGTCTATCTGGTCAGATGAATCCTCCCCTGAATTTGCAGGTACTAAGTGTTTAAGCTTTGACTAAGAACAATAAGAGATGTATGACAATTTTCTGCTGGGAAATTTGTAAGTGTCATTGCGGTAGTCAGCAGGAATAGATTGTAATATGGCATTGTCCTGTTGTTTAGTATCCTAAAAATCCCACATTTTGGAAAGGGAAAGAGATTTCTCTTCTCTGAAATAGATTGCAGTGCAACAGGAAAAAATCTTTATTATATATCTTAGGTACTGAATAAAATCCCAAATTCAAGTGTTTATCTGCTGAGCCTTTCAAAAGGGAATCTGCTGAGCTTTGCTGTACCAACCCTATTGGCGACAACAGATCTTAGTTTAATTCAACTAAACATGCTTCGGTGATGACAATACCGTGTTCAAAACAGGACACAAACCTTAAAATGTATTGTAGTTACCATCATTTTTACAAACAAATTTTAAAAGTTTGAACAATTTTCTCCCCAGTTATTTTAAATGTATATATTTTACTGAAATAGCAGTAACTTGCCTTCCCTTAGCTCAAGTGTAAATGATCCTATTCATTTGTAGCTAAAATTGTCCTCCCCAGAGTATGCTGACTTCAGTAGAATTACAACTTGCATGATTTCAGCTGATAGAATCTACTGCAGCTATAACCTAAAGAGGTAACATATTTCTTGCAATACATGATAAAAGAAGCACTTGGCAAAGGTCAGCTTTTCAGATGTCTTGTAGAAATGTCATTAAGTACAATCTTCTGATAGGTCCTCTTCTGCCTCAATGTCTGTACCAGTTGTCCGGGATTTCTGACTGAAGTGCAGCATCTCAGTGACTTTGTTAACTTCAAGTTAGAAGGTTCCGTTATGATTAAAATAACCTCAAAGTCAAATTTAGCAGGTAGGAATTTTGATAAAACTCTTTGAATGAACTCTATTGTATGAAAGTAAAACAATTTTTAAATTATCAGTCCTTCTGAATGTAGCTAAGGCTGATAAGATTTGAGTGAATGTCAGGGAAAGTCCTAATATTTGAACAAAAAGCTCTCCTAAAGCTATTATTTCATATTAATGGGGGCAAATACTATGACAAAATGAAACCCTTCTGCAAGCAAGGGCTATCTGCATTTAAGTTTTCCATTTTAAATCCTAACTTTTCCCTACCGTGATAACTCCTTGTTAAGTTGTCAAAAGACTAGGTCAGCGCATAGGTTAAAAGAGTGCAGGTACAGAGATCAGTGAAGAAACCAGATGGCCAGGAAGTTGGAACGAACTCTAGCTCAGTGCTGAGGACAAATGTATACCTACCAGTATTGTTGCTGTCTATGCACTCCAGAAATTGTTTTAACTGAGCCATCTATAAATAGGGAAATGCTAATATTTATGTGGTGACTTTCTGTAGGAACACCTATATAGCTAGCTTTCACTTGACAGACTGCTGTAAAACAAAAAGATGGCCAGCAAGCAAGTAGCAGTGGTCAAATATAAAAATCAATAAAACCAAAAAACCCCACAAAACCCCCTCAGCATATTAGATATGAATTGGTTACTGAGGCATAGTCTTGCTGGAGGTGTTTGTACAGGGAAGCTGAATATTTCACGACCTTGAGGTTTCAGAGCATGCTTGCTCTCTTTACATGGGCAGCGATATGCGAGCTTGATAGGCTGGCACTTAAAATCTGCATTATATTGCCCTTTGGGAAGGACTAAGGTACCAGAGAGTCTTCTTGCATGTTTTAGAGGCATCTGTGAGCCCCAATGATTTTCTGACTTCATACGCATTTAGGATGCATTATCCTGGATCCCAGCCTTACAGAGATCACTGCAACCTCTGTGGCATTGCAAAGGTCTCTGGATCGAGGTTGCTGCCAGGAGATTGAGCAGTAAAGAACACACCAGCTCAGAAGAGCCAAGGCTTGAGTTACATGGAGCACTGCAGGGGTTAAACTCCATGGCATATCCTCAGCCGAGGTGCAGATGAACTCGTATTGTGTGTTTGTTGGTCAGCACGGGCTTGCAGGATGCCCTAACCACTATTTGGTAAACTTCAGGATTTTCAGTAAACTACGCTCAGTTGTGTTGTATTGAGCTGAGGAAAACGAAGCCTGCGGGGCCCAAAATTAAAAGTAAAACCAAATACAATTTAGACAGTTTAGTGTCTAATGTGTGCCCCAGTGAAGGCATTATTTAGCACGCATTCTTATGGACCACCCTTAGCCTAAGTGACAGTGAGTGCCCTGGAATATCACAAAGAAAAAAAAGTTTGGAATATATTCAAAGATAAATAGATGGTGAATATTTACATGGATTACCAAAGAGGAAGTGGCATAATATAAGCCTACCTGATATTGAAACTTGCTAGTGCTTAATGCATCGGAGGAAAGATGGAAGAATAACTTGTCCTGTTGGAATACTGCTGCTGTAATGTATTCCAAGGACAGAGACTTCACAAGGTTACTGCTGTTCATTGAACTAGCTCCAGTCTTGACCTTACTGAGGTATAAGAAATATATGAACAGTCTACAAATATGCTGGTAATTTAAATGATAAATGCTGATAAGCACTTTTTTCCTTTGTGCCTAAGCTTCACTCCATGTCTTCCATTAAAATATATAATTGAGTATCTAGACAGTTGCATTTTGATTTGCATCTATTGCCAAAACAATATATCTTTCAGATAAGCCTTTCATGCATTACTTTTAATAATAATGTTTTAAATGAAAAGACTGCTTCCATCAGAATAATGAAGCAAGATAGCCAAGAAAATAGTTATGTGCTTGAGCATAGAAATTCATTAAAGTAAGAAAAATCCATGAAACAGTGATGATAATGAGAAAAGTATTGAGCTTCAAAGTCGACAATGCTGAAAGCAGAGACTACATTTAAGGCTTATTGCATGGGAGGGGCTGTTTTCTCTTTTCAGAGATATTTTTCTCTTTTTAAATTCTGAGAAATCAAAGAAAATGTTGGCAACTCAGTTACTTTTACATTGCCATAGGCATACGGGATTTTTCTAGCACAAAACCTGTGCCTGATAGTGCTATAAGGAATAATCCATTATTTTACTCATGTAAGTATTAGTATTAATGCTTTCCCTTCTTCCAATACTAAGGAACGTACAATCATTTAATAATGACAAACACCACCGCTTGAAGAAGGCAATTTAATGTAATCAAGATACTCTGCTTTCTGCTTTCCCTCCTGGTCTCTATTTAAGTTGCAGTGTATGTGTTACCTATAGTTATCTTAGAAATACGTTGTCCTTATAAAGCCTTTTTTAAAAAAGAAATATTTGAAAAGGTGCTGTTTTCTTCATTAAAATATTTTTACCTTCCCCAGAATATAAGGAACTCGCACAGCAAGCGCTAATGAGACACATGCTCGCCTTTCAATTGCATTCCCTTTTCCTCCTTTGCTTATGTTATTTCTTTTCTTCAGCAGTATTGAACAAAAAGTGGCAGTAACATAACAGTAGTACCTGCCTGATACTTCTCTGCATCCCTGCCTGTCTGCTGAGCCGTGCTGCTGCTCTTGACAGGCCGTGGGAAGTCAGGAATACAGAGGGGGTTTACAGGAGAAGCTGCCACTCTGCGTACATCCACCCTGAGACAAGTTTTATAAATCTGATGCCTGGCTTCATTGACTCCTGCGACTATGCAAAGACAAAAGGTTCTGCCTGGGACAGACCAACCCTTTGCTGCTGGAGCACAGATGGTATGAAAGTGCTTTATACGACACAAGCAGTTACAGAACGTTCGGTGCACTAAAGTGTGCTGTCAAGACTTGTTTTCTTTAAGCTGCCAGTCTGTCATTGTCTTTTGGAAACTAGCACGCAGCCAGCAAACCCATTTCCCTCAAAAAAAAAGGAAAAAAAAGCCCCATTTATACTTCTCTTCCATTTTCTCCTACCAGGTAATTTCTTTCTCTCGGATATTATAGTAGAATTAACGAACAGCCAAAATTTGTCTTGTACTAGATAAAAAAATAAATAGAAAGAAAATAAGTAGGTTTTAAAAATGGTAAGAGAAAAGCAAAGAGAAGCTTTCAAACCAAACATTTCCCACACTTGCATCTGCTGAACTTCCCAGACACAGTATAAAACTCATCCTTTTCTGTATTATGGGCACAGCTGTGCTGAGAGGCATTAACCACCTACCTGCAGTTGGTTCAGATGCTGCTAACTTATAGCTCAACCCAGTATGGACCAGAGCACACATTTCATGCTGTCTAGCACACAACTCATGGGCTAAAACTCTGTTAGAAACAAAGAGCATCATCTACCTTGCTGTTTTTCTGAAGCCTTGACAGTTATTCCACCATGCTATGTGAGTCTCATTACAGATACGCAATGAATTTCTCCTGATTTATGATGCATTCCTTAATCCCCTTTTTTAAAGCTAGATTAGGCAGCGATGGGGTGAGGTCACAGATCAGAAGAGCTCCCTTTCAGCATATACCTCCAGTACCTGGTTCATTCATTCTCTAGTTTGGCAGCTGGAGGAATTCCTGGCCAAGGTAAAATCCAACTTAGAAGTATAAAATTGTACATGTTCGGGAACTTTGTCTTTCTGCACGTGTTCTTCATGGCAGCAGGAAAGGCTTGTAGAGGCTGAAACTGGCCTGTATTCTGAACTATTTTTCACTAAAATCCATATGTTTCATTAAGATTACCGTGAAACAATAAGAAGACTTTCTTTTCACCAATTTTGCCATTACCCAGTGACACTGGTTAATTATTGTTTTATTACAAGCACAGCGACCTTGTCCTTGCCTCTCTCGGTGTACGAATTTTGAAGTGCGCCTTGCCAGATCTTTCAGATCTTTCAGACACTGAGAGTGTGGACACAATCTTGAGATGGTAGGACTCTGAACCAGGTAGATATAAGTGAGGGTGGGGAGCACCGAATGTGTGAAAACATCAGCCTTGAGGGTCTGTTTCTTTCTCTAGCAAAAAGTAACTAGATTAACTACCCCAGGAAGAATGTCTTGGATGTTGAATGGTGCCACGTTACTCTACTCCCATGCGCAATTTTCAGGTCGGCTTATGAGCAATCATACTTCATCTGCATTTGCTTAGGCAATTGACTGCTGAAGATTTTAATTTGCTTCTTGTTACTTTATTATCCAGATGTCTCAATATTAAATGACAATTTTGTCTCTTGATGCTATTGCAGGAAGTTTTACCCTTCTGTTTTTAAATATTTTTGTATTCAAGCCAGTTTTAAGTGCCTTATGAAATGTTGTCATTAAGCTGTTGTATTTGAATCACTATGGGAAACAAGGATTTGGGGATTTCATCTTTGTTAAAAATCTACAATTATGTGCTGTGGGAAAAGTCACTTCTTTGCAAAACTGCACATGGCAAAACCAGAAATAAAAACAAGTATGCAGTAGCATGAAATGACCACAGGGCAACACAAAAGGGAGAAAAAAATCTCACAAAATATCTTTGTGATGAGCTAACATCAAAAGATTTTAGGTTCAGCTAGGCACATAGAAATTTGGTTAAGCAAAGTAATGAGTGCTGCTGTGCTTTTCATCTTCAAAATGTCTTACAAAGGTTAAGTCTTTAAAATATGTCTGTGCAATGAAGCATTATATTGCCACCGTTGGCTTTTTCTCCTCAGTTGAAGTGGATGTTGAGTTCTTAAATGTCCAAGGCTGCAGAGAAGATCAGTCAGATCTAGGACTGCAGACTAAGCTTCTCCTTCAGTGCCTGACCTTCATAGACTGTGCTGGACATTCTTCATTTATTCAGTCGTCCTTCCATCAGCCACTGCCCTCCTTTTCTCAAACCGATTGTCCTTTTTGACCTCTCTTTCCTGGCAGTTCTGCAGCTTTCCAATGCATTGTGAGTACTCAGATTGCCTGGTATAAGACTACAATAACCCTCTAGGTCAACCTTCACCCGGCTATGTTTGCCTCCTCTATTATTAGTGCAGATTTCTCTCTCTTCCTGCACTACTGTACAGAAAGGTCAGTCTCACAGAGCTCTGCAAAACTCTGCTCAATGTGCTTTGCAGAACCCCTATGGAAGACCCACTAAATGAATTTTATCATCTTTAAATTATATATATCCTTCACAAACACACGTGTAGAGTCTCTGTGTATCAGGGTAGAAAGCAACTCACCATCTCCTGTGTTTGGAATAGCCTTGGAAAAGCTGCCTCTGTGCCAGGAAGCCTGGGGGTTGGACTGGAAGTAGGATTTTAAATCACCTTTAGCAACACTGGATGCTGTCAAAAACCTACAAGAAAGCAAAAAATCATCAACATAGACTCTCTGAGTGACAATGGAAGTGTCCTGGTTTCAGCAAGGATAGAGCTAATTTTCTTCCTAGCAGCTGGTATAGTGCTGTGTTTTGGATTTAGGATGAGAATAATGTTGATAACACATGGATGTTTTTAGTTGTTGCCAAGCAGTCAAGGACTTTTCAGCCTCTCATACTGGTCTGCCAATGAGAAGGTGGGGGCTGCCCAGAAAGCTGGGAGGGGACATGGCCAGGGCAGCTGACCCAAACTGGTCAAAGAGATATTCCATGCCATATGACGTCATGCTCCATACATAACTGGGTGGTTGGCTGGGAGGCGGGGAAGCTCGGGAACTGGCTGAGCATTGGCTTCAGTTGGTGAGAAATTGTGCTGTTCATGACTTGTTTTATATATTCTGTTATTATCATCATCATCATCTTCCTTTTCTGTCCTATTAAATGGGCTTTATCTCAACCCATGAGTTTTTTTCTTCTTTTGATTCTCTTCCCCCATCACACTGTGTGTGTGTGTGAGGGAGCAAATGGCTGTGTGGTTGTTTTAGCTGCTGGCCGGGTTAAACCACGACAGAAAGATCTCTACTTTAGGGGAAGGAAAAGATCTTTCAGATGGCCTAAACTGCAATTTTCAGGATCTCTTCAGCTAACCAGAGATGATTCTTTAAAAGCTTAGAGGCCAGTGTCAGGAAAACCCCACAGAGTGCACATAAGAACATAGCTGGTAATGTCTGAAATTCTTTATAATGGGCTAATGACCAGCAAAAACCTTGCAGGCTTTGACACTCCAGAAATTGGTGCCACTTGAGGAACTCAAGACATTGAAAAAACTGACCTGGGCTTTTCTGAAGATAAGTGGTCAGTAAAAGGAAAAGGAGGAGGAAGCCTGTGCTGTTTAGCGAAGCCAGTAGTTTTAGTGTTTCTCATGCTATTAGCACCTGAGTACATCTCTGAGGTGTTAATAGTCAACTTCTATCAACTGCAGTGGGAGCCCAGGGTGCTTGGCATTTTGCAGCATTACCTCATGTTATTAAATAAAAGACATAAATGTGCCAGAGTATGTGCTCTTTAAACTTCAAGGCATTGTTTCTTGCTTTATCAAAATATTAAAGATTTTTCTCCACAGTTAGTGCTGTCTCAGAGTAAGCAACTACCTAAAAAAGAAATGTACCTCAGAAGACTATTCACTGTGAAAAGCAGAAATATAGCATTCAACCAAGAATAGGCTGATTTAATTTGAAATATATATTCTTTAAATGGCTAATGTGCTTAAAATGTAAAAAATCAGATATCAAAGACAGTTCTTGTTTCAAAGCAGAAGAGCAGTCAGTAAGAAAAATGAACAAAAGTAAGACAAAGTGACAAAAGAAAATAGGAAAGAATATTGATTTCCTAGAAAAAAGAACAAAACCTAATAATTTTTCACACATTATCAAATAACATGATATTTTATCTAGACTATAATTCTTCTAATGTTTGAATGTGACTTGCTGCCAGATGAGTTCTTACAGCTCAAAGCTACCTGGGGCAGATTTTGAGGATGGTTACAGACCTATTTCTTGTACCATCTACTTAACTTTATAGCCTATGGCCTAGGCTAGGATAGTCAGTGATGTGGTTTCTTGAGGTTGTCAGCACAACTCTGGGAAGTCTGGGTTTTGTTATTGCTAAAGGAAGGGCTATAGCCTCCCTGCTAGGCAGGCACCCAGCAAATCATGAGTTGTAACATCAGTCTGGTACGTGTTGAACAAATCTGGAAAAGTAAAAGCTGTCAGTACTTTTTGCACCCATGCCACTGGTAGACGTAAGACTTATATTTTCCAAAAATTAGTCTCCTGCTCAGTACGGCGCATTAACCTTCAAAATGTAACTTACTGGCAGCAATAATAGAGTTTAAATAGTAAAATGAGTGCCTGTGCTCTCTCTTTCCCTGCCCTCCTTTGCAATGCAGATTTCTCTATCTCTAGGCAAGGCCAGGAAGGACAGTAGGTAGAGTGGCCAGCGTGACCTACTACAGGAATATGTAGCACTCAAGACATGAGTAATGATGTACTTAGCTGTATCTCATTAAGCATCCAATGGATGTTCAGCAACAACTGATCAAGGCAGAGGCAGAGTAGCCCTCTTGTCTGGTTTTGCTTGGAAGTTGTTAGAGTAACCATTGCCTGCATCCTCTTCCCTCGACATACTCCATCGGATGTGGCAAAACTATGTTCTGTGTGAGAATGCAAGAGTGTACAAGAGCTAGGATAATTTTAGGGTGATCTTACAATACCTAAAAGGATTTCTGTCTTAAGGGGTGGAGGGAGGGGAAGCTGGCTTTAGCTCCTGTTTGAGATCTGGTATGCTATGTTTCATTCCAAGGTAAGAAACTATGGGTATCAGAATGTCTAGGTAGCACCTACACATCTCAGAGATTTTGTCTGGATTTCTAGAAAAATCAGGGGTTCTGTTTCTTGTCAAATTCTAGGTCCTTTTCCTATGTGCTTTCCCCTTACGGTCTATTCTTTTCCCTTCCTCCTTTTGTTCCAGCTTCTGCATCTTCACATTTTCATGTTCCTTATCTCACCTGTGTTTGCAAGCAGTCGGCTCTTTGCACTCGGGCCTTTCCTAATTGCATTCCCTTTTTCTCTCCTGATTTCTAATGCAAAAAGGAGTATTTTTTAAAATACATGTGCTTATCTAGTCAAGAATTTCCTTGTTGGCACGCTATCTAATGATGTCATTCTTGTCTGAACGGGGAGAGAGTGTCCTCTGAAGGGTACTGGGAAGCCACTATTTGCACCTTGTTGTCTAGCTTGAGGTGCTGCCAGGCATTCCTGCACAGGCAGATTTGCCAGCTGCCTACAAGCTTTTGTGAAGATCTTGTCTGGATGGGAAAGGAGGATGGATGTGGGAGTCCTCGTTGATGATATAGCAGTATGGATGTAGCTGTTTTACTTCCCATCATTTTCAGCTTAATTAAAATGTAAGTACCCTTACCCAGACTTAGATGTTCAGCGCAGGAACTGAACAGACGTCTCCAAGGAGAATCCTACATAGCGAGCAGGTAAAGTTCATATGGAATTATGCTTTCTTTTGCCTTTCTAAGAACATCCGAAAAAAATATGTCATGTTCAATCAGTAACTGAGGATGTTTTTAGAATAGTGATTCCTATAAACTGAGAATGGAGAGGAAGACATTGCAGAACTGCAGAAATAAGGACTTTTGGAACCATTAATAAGTAATTTACAACCAGAGTAGTCTTTGTTATGGCAGAACATCCCCAGGGAAAGGGAAAAATCATGAAATTGCCTGAAATGCTATGAACTCACTGCTTTGTTTAATAAACAGAAGCCAAGCTTTTAACAGATGAACACAGTCATCTTGTACATGTCAGGTCTTAATATTTCTAAACACAAACCTCTTTTTACTCAATATTAAATAATTTCACATCTGCTCAAAATCCCAATAATCTCAGTTTACGCGTGACAGCAACTACCCTTAGGAAGGCAGCGCAGTGGAATTAATTCTGGACCTATCTCCGTCTCTGAAGCATATTCATTGCTTCCACCACTTCTCAAGCCTCAGAGTTCTCCTGCTTCAAGTCTGAATATTTATTATGTCAGGCTGAAGTCTGCTGGTAACCAAAAAGCAGAGCTATGCATTCTGGCCCTCCTTTCCTAACGAAGACATTGATATTATGAGGGCTTTGATCTTGTGAAAAACAATGGAAAAAGTCTTGCAAAATGTGTGGAATGTGAAGGCAAGCTTTTCTGTGGTTGAAAATAGTATCTGCGATAGTTCCATCACAAGACTAAAAGTGACTTTCTTACTGTGTGGAGGATGCTAAATAAGACTTTTTAAATGGTATCTTATGCTAAGATAACTGGGGAAAAAACAGATTTACATGAATCTGACAGCTGTTTTAAAAGCTCAACGGGAAGCACCATTTGCTATAATACAGAAGACCTAGGTTCAGAATCACACACAAATTTTTATCTTCTCAGAAGCCAGCAGGAACTGGAGGTGGCATAAAGAAAATGACAGCCTTACTGCAAAGGCAAACAGAAATCAATCTGTGCTCGAGCTGAGTTTGTGTTTCCTGTATAAAAGGGGCAAGGAGTTAGAATTAGACAATACCTCTCAGAATAGCTTGATATCTGTAGTTGGATGAAAATTCTGTTTTTCTTTAAATTCACAGTGGCTGCATTGGATGTGCCAGAAAATTATGGGTCAGTACAGTCCTATAAATCCTGAACACGTATGTAGTACAGATTTTCAAAAATAACTTAAAAAACAGCCTTTCAGGAGAAGGAAAAGTCCACAATAATGACAGCACACTGACAGTGGAATAAAGAGGAATTTGTTATTCTGACTGCAGGGGTTGACAATGACCAGAGGGTAAATGCATAACAAAGGAAGGAAGAGCCTATGCTCAAATGTCAAAAACTCCCTGCCACAAATGAAAGAAAAAGAAATATGCTGAAAATGTGTTTACTCTGTAGAGGTGTAATAACAGTAATAAAAAGGATAATTTATTTGTCCACAATAAATATTTCTGAGCTTGTAGCTGAGGATGCAGCCTTACATGTTATCATCTATGTATAAGTAAATGATTCCTTTCAAATATTCATTGCCATGAAATTAAAAGAAATCTTTGCCATCTAATGGTGAAGGTGGCAGCAAAAATGAAAAAGAATAATAAGTAAAGGGTTAAATATGTGGGATGGTAGTCTTTGTGAGTAATTTTTGTTGACAATTTTAAGCTACTGTTCAATTCTAGAAACAAATCTAATTATTATAATTATTTCTTTTATTACCTAAAGAGGATAATATCTACTCACAAGTATGACTACTTCTGTATGAAATTAATTTTGCAGGCATAAATTGTGCCCTCAAACAAGATCTCAATCCTACAAAGAAACAGCAATAAATTGAAAGGTCTGTTGTTTTTCTGAAGTTATTTAGTTCTAAACAAACCCTCCTATGCAGTCTGTCTGCTTTTTATTTTTAGTTCTCCCTTCTTTGTTATTGAATGTTTTTGTAAGAAAGAAGGATTTTTGTTGTGAGTTTTTCTTCCTCTGGTATTTCCCGTATGAAGTTACAATCCTCTGATAGCTTGTATGAAGAGGATTAGAACATGTCATCACTAATTGCAGATGTGGATTTAAAGCAGGGATGGGCAGGAGCAGCAGAAAGATGATGTTGCTTGACCTGTCTTGATTCAGACTGCGTGGATGCTTCGCTTCTGCCTCCGCTGCTCCGGGAAGTTAGCCTGGCTTCCACATCTGTCCTCATCTGATGGTAAGGGAAAATCAGGTTTTGCTGAGCATGAGGAAAGACTAACTTTTCTGCTGAAAGACTAATTTCTCTATTGGACATGGTTCCTAAAGAGCCATTTCTATCATGAGGACTACAGAAAATTAGTTGGTTCATAAAAGCACAAGAGAAGGAGCAGTTGCAGACAGAAATCACTTCTAAACTGTAAGAATGTCATATCTCAGTTGTGGGATTATATCTTTCTCTTCCACGATTTCTTTGTTGATTCCGTTAGACTAAACTTTTGAGTACTGTCATTGTATCTTCATGTATACCATACAAGTGCTTCCTGTGAGTGTGGAAATTGTAATGGTGACATACGCGAGCCCTAACCATCTGCAACCATTACTGTTACTTAATGTCAACAACGGGTAGCAATTTGACTAATAAGCTTAAGGAATTACATAACTTAAGTAGCAATTGAACAAAATTATGTCAGCATGCATTTCCCCCTCTTTTGCTTCAGGACGAATCAATTATGAAACACGAATCAAAGGAATGGATACATGTTTTTAACAATTTAGGGTCCCAGGCATTGATTAACCATGACTGAGAGAACTTTCTCTCAGGAAGACAAGTGTTATTTCATAAAGAACCCACGAGCTCACATGTGAGGCCCTGGACTACTGAGAAGGACACTTATATTAGCCCGAACATTGTTTGATGGGTTGAAGTCTAAGGAGATAAGACAGAATAAGCAAGGCTAAGTAGTCGGAGTTGTTCTGCACTTCTCTGGATCGTTCCTCAGTAAACTGCGTAAGTAAAGAAAAGAAATTAACACAAATGCCCCTTCATCTGCTTTTAAAACAGGTTCTTTACTTTCAAAGCCGACTTTCTTCAGGCCTTGCAACAAGACGAAAAAGTGACTCAGCAGTTACAAAAAAAAAGGCAAAACTGAGCCAGAGGGAATTTAATTATCTTCAGACATCTAATGAAAACCACAAAGTTTTGCAACAATTTTTCAGGACTTATCTGTCAAACCTTGACAGATCAGGAAACAGAAAAGGACAGTTTCTTTATTAAGACTGAAAAAGGGCTTGAACTTAATTTTCAAGGAGAAAGGGTGTTTTTTAATTAATAAAGGTCAGGAAATATGCAGTAAAATTACCTCCTTGTCTAACCAAGTTGTAACCAGACTTGCACATTTGTGTTTGTTCCTCCCATGACAAATTTTGGGCTTTCAATGTCGGGGATTAAAACATTTTATTCCAGGTCATTTGGAAAACAACCTGTGATTTAGTTAATGAAAGAATTAAATACCTCAGTCTCAGTATTAACGGGAAGTAACAGTTTCAGTTGTGCTAAAGAGACTTGTTGATTTAACATGCTGGTTCTTGGTCATCTGAACTCATGATGTACACCAGTATCTCTCTGTGAAAGCTGTGTTATTAAAATGACTTTTTTGTTTTCTTTTGTTTTGTTTTGTTTTTTTTTTTTCATTTAATCACTCAATCAGAGCACTTGTAGTGAGGAAATGTAGGAATTAACACACAGAGGACAGGGCCTCAGATTTTAAAATTTACATGCCGTTTCTTGGCTGCTATAACAGGTAGGCTAAGTATGTTGAACCTCTCACAGAGCAATATTTTACCTATCAAAAGGGCATATCTTTAAAGCAGGCAGCATTTTAGTCCTATGTAATATTCTTTTACCAAAGTGATCACATAACTCTAACTTTCCTGAAATGGTGAGTCTGTTTTAATGTATAGCTGTCGGTGATGCAGGGCTTAACATAGACAAAGTTCTTGCAAAAAGAAAGGAAATCTTGCTGTAAGCTTTATCAGTGGCTTGGCAACTGACTGGGAGACAGACAACTTTTCTGTTGGTTCATCTTTATTGTCAGAGTTTTGGGTACTGGACACCATGGGGGCTTACAGAAACCTGCTCAGATCATTTAACTCTCTTCTTCCCGATGCAGGTGCTGCTGGCCAAATAGCTTTTGAGGAAAAATTCCTGTGTGGGGCATAGAAATGGTGATGGACATAGCTGGGGTGTGCTAAAGGTACCGATTATATTTTTCTTCTAGAGAAGGCAAATAAACAGTCTGTAGACATAGCATAAATGGTCTTGCAAAGTGTTTCTATTGTCTTTCACTGGTTTGGATTGTTTTCTTTGTCAGTATTTTTTGAACACAACTGGCTTCATCCAGCCCGGGGTATGGAATATTTCCATCATTGTTTGATCTGTTTTTCAGCAATGCTGGGTTGGCATTGGAGCAAACGTGGAGAGCGGCTGCCAGGGAGGCGCAGGGAGGAGTACACGAGCAGGATGGGACCAGAGTGAAAGCTCCCCCTCAGCCAAAGCAATTTCTCACCAGAATTTCCTCAAAGTTGCAAGAATATACCAGAAGGAGTCACCTCCGCAACTCATACAGCTTAACAGAAAATGGATTTTTCTAAGGGCAAGTACTATTGTAAAAGGAAGGTAAGATGTGATTTGGGCAATCTAAGAATCTCAACTTCTACTCAGTATTTTCAAAACTGCCTGGTGTTTGTGGGGCCCCAAAGGATGCCACTTGCAAAGCTACCTTTTGAAACAGATTTATTTAATGGTGATGTGCAGTCAAAAGAAGTGCTCTCTATTCTGCTAAATTACATTTTGTTTCAGGACTCCAATCTGAAGCCATATCCAAAAGCTGCAGCAGTTTAGAAAAATTAGCCAGCAGCTTTGCTGAGCTTACATCTCAATCACATTGTTTTTACATGCAGTGATAAATCACTTTTTAACTTGCTGCACAAAGGTCATTTGCTTGTTGATGTATTTGAGAACATTGTAAAGAAGTTTGTAATTACATAAGGAAAAAGTAGGACTTCTTTTACGAAGAAGTTAATTTTTAATGCCATTGAAATCCAGGAATTTTGAAAATACCATGCATTGGTTATTTTTGCTTTGTGCCTGAAAGCTGCACAAAAGTATTGTGTTTCTCTCTAAAAGACAGTGAAGTGAGAAATAGCAAGCTTTCTTTTACATTGAGAACAGAAAATTTATCAAATAGAGAGACTAAAGATTTACTTAAAGATGTCTGGATTTTGCCTGAATTACAATACATTCAAGGACAAGCTTTCCAAGGTCTTTCACCTAATTGTGTACTAAACCACATCTTTCTACCCCTATGCTTCACAGTATGATTTAGTTTAAAAAACAATGTCTTAGAGCTCAAAAACCATGCAGTTCAGTGTCTAGTGCCAAATGTATAAAATGCCCTCCTCTTCCTTATCCTTCTCCAACACAGGGTGGTCATCTTAGTATTCTGCCTGGTTTTGATTAAAAATGAGGTACAAATCTGATCTGGGATCGTAATTACTATATTCCAGTGCAAGTCACAGGCCATTGCTGCTATTATTTATTCTCAGACAAAACCATTCATCCCCTAACATCCAACTACAAGCTGCAAATTCTTAATGGCTAGCCTTTTGCTGTGAGTAAAAACTATATTATTTCTCATCTGCTCTACTTGCTGTAGGCCACCTCACCTGTGGCAGCCAAGATAGCTGCACTATCTGTTCTCTGTGGAAAGACTGGAAATATCCTAATGCTCTCTTTCACTATGGATCAGAATCCAGGTAACTTTTTAATGTTAAGGATGGTCACCTGCACCTCATCCAGTTTCTCCCTGCTTAAATAAATGTGCATGCACATACACTCGTCACATCAGTCTCTCTAAAGAAATTTTCTTTTATTTCTTCTTAGAGTAGGTGGGAGTGTTTGTGCACACTTGAGGATATCTTGGCAAATTCCAAGAAAAAATGGATGGTAGACCAATGAGTATATTAAATGTCTTTTCTGAAGTTTTTCCCCACTGTGAAGAAAGCTAGGTTTACTTCATTTTATACAAAACCGGAGGCTAATATGGAATGGAAGTCTACAGATAAACAAAACCCTTCCCCAGCCCCCAGTCCCCCAACTTTTCCTCCTAGAGCTGTTCAGTGTAGAAAAAGTTGACTGCACAAAGCTACTCCATCATGAACTAATGAGTCACTGCCTCCAATCTGTACTTCTTAGGTTCAGGCTGACGCATTTGCAGCTGAACTTTTTAGGCTTGCCAGTTCTCTGGAGCAGATGTATATTACAGAAAAGTTGGGAATTTCAAGATATATCTCATCAGTTTACCATGTATAACACATCTGAGAAACTGAGCATCTAACAATAAGGAAAGGGAGGAGAGGGAAGGAGATACAGATCAGACTACAAGAACTGTGGAATTGCTTTCACCTTGTTAGAAACTTTTAGGACATAAAACTTGTTAATATTTAAATATATGCCTTGAAGAAGCTACATGCTATAAGTAGTAACAATGGATTAAAGTATTTTTTTAAAGCGAGTAAATCTGTTGATTTGTTAATGGAAAAATCCACACAATCTGCCACAAATTGGTAGATGTTCTTCAAAGTAGGCAAATACAACTCTGATGGCATGACATTTCCTGCCATATCTTACTAATGAATAAAACATTAGGTAAGCAAGGAGAGGTCAAAGAAGGACAGAAGGCTTGAAAGAGGCATGCATTTTTGGCAGAGGGGATAGAGGTAGCAAAGCTACCCTAATTAACCGTAATTGAAACAGGATTTTCCACTCCTTTCCAGCACACGGAAAACAAATTTTTCATTGTCATCTGTATACCTTTACATTACAAATAGCAGGAATGTACAGGTAGCAGGAAAATCAGTCTTCAAAATCTGAACATTTTAAAATGGAAAAAATGCAATGGATTTTAAGTACAGTGTTCATGCAGATTAGCTAAGTCAATTTTATACTGAAAATACCCATAGAGTACCCATAGAGCATTTTTTTGGGGAGTAAGAGAATATTTTGTTTTCTATTTTTGTGAGAATTGTATTGCACTCACTCCACCATAAATTTTCCACTATTGTTTATAGACAGCTCAAGAATTTGAAGCCAAGACTTGATGCTGCAGAATTTCAGATAAAAGTGGTGAGGTGAGAGGGAAATATGCAGAACATCTGAGAATTTCGTGTTCAGATTCTCACAGAGAAAAAAACATCTTTAAGAAAAATGGATGTATAATGAAAAGGCAAAGAAGTGTTTAATCTCATTATTTTCCCCTCCTAAACCTAAGGCTCAAACCTTCCTCCTTGGCTTCTGAAGACACAACTGCTTACTCGTCAATCACGAGTAATGCTTCCCATTCTTGAAAATGCTTCCCTTTCTCCCCCACCTCTTAAAATAGTTTCCAGTGTTGGAGCATGGTACTACTTAAGCCAGAAGTAGGAAAGTCTAACCAAACGTCACATTATCCTGACTGGAGAGTTAAGGAAGGAGTGCAAGCCTGGCGAGTCAGGAGGAAAATAGCAGTCTTACAATAGCAAATCCCCTAAGCAAGGAAATTTAAACAGGAATGATCCTAGGGTTTTCAGACAGGCCCTGTTGTTTGAAGCCTCTTTTAGCCAATGTGGCACCTGTCAAGGCTTGGACACCTGGCTGTGTGTTTTCAGAAATGCGCGACCTGATAGTTGCTGTCGCTGTACCTCACCTCATGCGATGCAAAGGAGGTCTGACACCGGCCCCAGGGTGGTTCCTGTGAAGACTGGGACTGCTCCGGGACTGCTCCTAGCAAGTGCTGTCATCTCCATCTCTGACAGCATCTGATCTGCTTGTGGGGACTGTAACACAAAGCAGACCAGCCAAAAGGTGCCTGTGGCAGACCTTATTTGCCTAGGAAAGAGTGAGGTGAGCCAGGATCCTCTCGTACCTTACTAGGCTTGTTCTCAAGCTGCTTCGCCAGAGCAAGAGGCACAGCAAAGAGAGCAGAGCGATGCAGCAGTGGAAGAGTGCTGGACAGAGGGAGCCTGCTAGACCTCAGCTTAACCATAACCTTATGGTTATGGAGGACGCTCCAGCACAAGAAGAGTTTGGATGGGGAATGGTGAGGATGAGACAAATTGCTTATAACTAGCCATGGACTGCTACCTGTGTGGCTGAGGATGTGGTTAACGCTAGTATTGGATTCATGATTTGTGCCTAAAGAGCTCAAGGGAGTAGGTTCATTCCTAAATACCACAGGACCCACATGGATAGATGAAGGCTAGTGACAGGGAGGGTTTATGCTGTGCGAAAGGTCTCTGCAGTTGTTAGTGCCGTGGTTAGTAAAATGTGGTTAGAATACGCTCAAAGTCTGTCCGTGGCAGAGACCAAGTTGAAATCTTTGACCCAAGGATGAGGGTCAGGTCTGGCCGAGACGTGGGAGAGGGAGGCAGAAGGAAGGATAGTGGTGGGGCAGGGAGGAAGGTGGCGTGGGAAGAGAGACATTTGCTGCTCTGGCTGTGGCACAGGAGATAAGAAGGAGGACAGTGACTCCGTGCACGTTGTCACTCTGCACTGCCGTGGCAGCTGACTGGGATTTACAGGGCTCTGGCACTGGCAGACTTGGAAGCTGAGCATATAACTTGTAATGCCAGCTTAGTAAATGCCTATGGCTGATGCTGATCTGAAGATTTAGATTTATTGCTGGTTGCTGCAGGACCTTTAGGACTTCTGCTGACAAAACCCGCTGGTGTATGGGTACTTTTGCAGGAGGAAGATGTCACTGCACTCTGCTTTAGGCTGCACTTCAGGCAAGGATTAACAGTAAAGGAGCTTGGCAACAGGGTTTCAATAATTATGTTTATTTTTGCCTCCTAACAGGCTTGCATGGCAGGTTAAGGAAAGGGTTGATGATAAAATAGAACAGCTGGCTCTGGCTATGCAGGAAGGATTGGGAGGAGGGTAGGTGCAAGCAGGGGTGAGTGCTAGATGCTGCCAGTAAGGGCAGAATTTCAAGGGAGGCTGCTAGGAGTGGGGAGAAAAAAAATGAGTGGAAGAAGGAAAGGTGAGGGAAGAGACGAAAGCTAAAGGCAATTTCCTAGGGCTTCTCTTTTCATCCTTGTCCTCCTTCCAGTCTTCTGGGTACATCCCGACTTGAGGCATGCCCTCCTAAAAACTGAGCACACTACAAGGTACAGCTTTCCCTTATGTTTACAGTAAATGATGTGATGCCTAATTAAATGACCTGGCCACCTTTAGCATCTTGAGATCACTGCAACCTCTTTTTCTTCTGTGCTTTTCAGCAGAAGACAAGACACAGCTGACTTGTCTTTTTTTTTTTTTCCAGAGGAGACTTTTGTTCTGAGCATTTTAAGTAAATACTTTTATATTGCGTGTCTTCAAATCTTTGGATATTGGTCTTCATCATTCACAAGAACAGGAATAGCATGTTAAAGAAGTATCCAGCTACTATAGATCACGAAGCAAATGCATAAAGGGCTATTATATCTATATCATCTGTATCATCTATGCCTGTATTTGTATATGAGAGAAGGATTGAAGCACCAAAAGTAGCCAGATCTTAATAAAAGCAGAGTTGCTTCTGGGTTGAATAAAAGGAGAAGCAAGATACTATCTGTGAGGGTGACATGGTATTGTAACTTGAAAACTAATTAAGGAAAGAACAGAATTTAAATAACATTTGGTTGCAACAGCAGGAAACACAAGGAACAGGTGTTTAACAAGATTTCTTTTGACTGTTTAACCTCTCCATTAGTGCCAAAACCCAAACTCTGTCAGACTTTGGCTCTACCTAGATTCTGTAGTTGTATTTTTGGCTGTTTCATTGGTCTCTAGGGATCCGGGTCTCTGCCGCTAAGTACTTTTGGTCTCCATTGTATGTGTCGCTTTCTCTTCAGGAGTCAATAGGATTACATGGCTGTGAATAAGGCCCAGCATTTGTTACCTTGCTCTGCAGGTTCACTAGAGCATCCACAGGAGAGGTCTCCTTACAAAACGGGATGAAATTTGTTGCCTAAGACCTAGAAACCAGGGAAGGCTTTTCTTTGTGATCATTGTAAAATATAAAAGTATAAATAAGTGTTTTTCAATGTTTCAGGTATTGTCATAGCCTGGAGGGTTATCTGTTAATAGAATAGGTCTCTCGCTGCTGACACCCTGCTGAGTAACTGGGACTACATAATACTGTAAATGGCTTTACATCTTCGAAGAAGTTCCTGGTTTAAATGACCTTTAGCAAAGAGATCCCTCTCTCTAGCATTTACATTCTGTTTCACACTGTTTCTTGAATTTAACAAGTGAAAAGAAACTAAAGTGGCATCTGTTTTAATAGTCACATTTAATGATATGAGTGTTTATTTCTATCATGATTTTTAGAAGTTTCTTCCTGAATTTCTTTGAAGGGTTCAGAGTTTGAAGAGAAGAAATCATTATAAGACTATCTCTGTAAAAACATGCTTTCTTTAGGACGGGTTTTCAGCAACTTTGGATAATAGACAGAATCCGTATTTGATGTCAGATTTTGCCTGTGTGAACCTCCCCACTCTCCTTCCACACCCATTTAGACCTCTACATGGGAGGGACTTTTGCATCTGCATCTCTAACTAGGCTTGTTTTTACATTGTCCCATTAGTTGCTGTTTCTTTTTGTTCTTTCTTCTCCTCTTCCTCATTGCTTTCCACCCAGTGTGCAGTCCAACCTGCTGGCTGATGTTCTTCCAACAAATCAGTGCTTTTAACACTAGAATCTTTTTACTTGCCCCTCTTTTTTTATTCTTCATTTTGCATAATTAGCTTTTTTTCTGCACATGATGTTCAAACCTCCTTAATCATAGATTCATAGAATAGTTTGAGTTGGAAGGGACCTTTAAAGGTCATGTGGTCCAAACCCTGATAATCTCACTCTTCTCCAAATAACTGATTCATCTTCTCACCCCATTCCTATATATATATATAGATATAGATATAGAAATGAGAACTGACTTTCTCCTGTACCTTGCTCTCCCCTCTCTGACCTGCCTTTCTATCCAGAGAAGGGTTAGTCTCACTGTCAGAGACTGAATGCATCAGCACGCTCTGCAGCCTCTTGCTTCAAGGGATTTGGCTGGCTGGGCTTGGGGCTGTGACATTCGTTGTCAGCTATTTTTTACTTGCTGGATGTTAGCTCCAGGGCTGCTGGTGGCTCAAATTCCCCTAACAAAGATTCTGCTTAATCTCCTTCTCTGTTGTTACCAGTGTGCAGGGACCATGCCGATCTCCAGGATGTGGCTGTTGAAAGGGGGAAGCACAATTCAGAGCCCATCGCCAGGTGTACCCAGCTCACACCTTCCCTCAGAGTCTCTAGCCTGAACACGTGTGGTGACGTGAAGTCAAAAGCGACCAGCAACATACGGAAACAGGAGATCCATTGGGTAACACGGTTTAAATCCTTGCAGCAGTTTGTTTAAAAGCAGAGCTTTGGACATCATTGCTAAACTCCTAGGAAGGATGAAAACCAAATTGAGTGTATCTGCAGGGTACAAGAGACTGTGTGTGGATCCTGATACGTTCTTACCTGGCAGGGTGATTCTGAGGTGCTTAGACATGGCAGTGATTAAACCCCTTAAGCAGACAGATGGTTTATAGACCTGATGTTACACCATTTCTCATGCTAGAGAGTTGCTTCCTATATGACACTTCATCTTTTATGATCTTAATTAATAGCAATTGGTATACGATCACCTCTAAAAATACTATTCTATGAGGAAAACTATTCTCTGATGTTACAGGGATTGATATTTACTGGAAATCATAATGTACTACAGCCTTATGTAAATGATTAAATAGGTCATCTTCCTCTGGTTTGGTTTGTGTGCATCTATCTATATATTGTTGTCCTTGACAGCTTATATTGTAACTCCTACACCTGGAACTTCTAACACATGTTTTAAACCATTTCAGAAGTAATGTATTGCTAGAGGAGATCACACTTTTGAAAACTGTAATGAAAAACCCATTATTAAATATGGGATATAACTTTTTAATTTTTTTTCCAGTTTGCTTTCAATCAGCATATTAATTCTGCTCTTATGTAGAATTCACTCGTGCATTTATATGGCAGGGTGATTTCATTTTTGGTCTGTTCCTGCTTTGAGAAGGAATCCTTCTGCATACATGCCCAAGTTTCCCTTTCTCTTTCAGTGAGTATTGTGATTACATAAAACTAAAAGCAGCGATGTTAAATCTTAGTAAACAAAACCAGAGGATGAATTAATCTTTAAAGCTGGCTATGACACTGAACTCACAATTCATATATTATTTTTGTCAGCAGCATGTCCAAACTGCCAAGGCCATTCTTGAAAATCACAGCTGTGATATCTACAATAACTGAACTACAGGAAAGCTGCAGTTAGGTCATACTGCCTTAGCTCTGCAGATGAAACAAATGCTAATAGTTTCCACTACTGCCTACTGATTTTGCAGCACATTTTTCTCAGTAAAAACAATTCTAATGATTAATAGTGTCGTAAAATAGTATGCTGAATGCCTTCCCTCCTGCTCTGTGTGGTTGGCTCGGGTAAGAAGCATGATGGTGTAGGTCAACCCCAGCTGAATCAATTTTATGGCAGGCAGGTGCAGAGAAAGGTGATGGAATGGGCTGGGAGGGGAGGTCAGGGAGCTGGGTGGGGCCAGGTGATTTTTGGGGGGCCACCTGGGGAAAGGGAACTTTCCAAAATGAAGCAAGGGAGAGGCTAAGGCCAGTGAGTAACCTTCCAGTAGGGAGGAAGAAATGCTCTGGACTATCTATGCACAGTGAGTATTTGAATGTATTAGGTATTGTAAGTAGGAAGAGGCTGGTCTCCAGAATTAACTATTGCTAGCCAGAGCTGCTGGTCAAGGGGGAGGTGTTAAAATTAGACTCTGGGTTGGAAGAGCATTAGGAAATTGATTTGGGCATTTTACTGTGTTTTAGCAATCTAATTCTCAGAGTAATTTTTATAGGGCTTGCTGCCAATTATTTCAAAGAGTTTGAAAAATGCTGCTGCCTAAAGTAAATACTATCAACTTCAGAAAAACTTCAAACCACTGTTTCAGAACACTTATATATGTTTCACATCTGCAATTATTTGTTTTACAAAATTAAACTTCCTTTAAGTGCTATTAATGGTTTGGAAGGCTTATACTAGCCTCCTGCATGCACAGGCTACTTGACCACAGGTGTCTGATTTAGAAAATATCTACTTCACATGTTTGCAAGCAATCCAGGGTCAAATTGCTTGATAATGCTGTTACAAACACACAGGCGTATGTAGTAAAATGACAGACGCTATGGACAAATAAGAGTAATGTAAGTACTTGTGGTAGTAGGTAATACAATGTGAGAAATGTCCAGTAGGTCTAAAATTGTGTCTCGTGTTAAATGTAAGGGACTGCTGGTTTGTTTTTGTGGGGTTTTTAGGGTTTTTTTCCCCTCATCTTTTTATTGTTCTCAACTTGGGCTGAGGTGGTTTGGCTTGGCCTCAGGGAAGTGGAGAGGAGTGGCTGCCCTCGCCCTGGGAATTGAATGTTGGCAGGCAAGCTGGCAGATGCTACTTGCAGCCTGTCTCTAGCTGCAGCAAATCAATGAGGCCAACTTTGGGGCAATAAAGCTGTATGCTGAAATACACTCTAGACTTAATCTCACAGGATTCAGAAGAAGGAGAAGAAAAACTCAGAAAACAAATAATGTATCACAGGCAAAAAGAACTTTCTTGCTGTTGGCAGGTAACCAAAAGAAATTCTTATGCAGAGGTTTAATACAGTAGAGATGTCATGCAAGTAAGTTTTTTGGCTGTACCATTGCACCAGTAATTCAAGGACCTGTAGTATAGATTAGGTTTTCTGTCTGCAGCAATACTTGGGTATATAAATCCCGGCATAAAGTGACTGAATTCTGTTTTAAAACAGTGTGAGTTCCTTGTCCCAGCTGTTTTGTCTGGAAGGTTGATCCAGAGTTTCATGATGATAAGCATGAAGGCACTTCTTTCTTTTCCCCCAACTTCCAGTTAATTCACTCCCAATTTGTATTTACTTGACTTTTACTGATGTTATCTGTTATCTGATGTTCTCTTACCTTCCTATTCGCCCCCTCTCAACTCTGTTTGGTAAGGCAGAACTGTCCAAGCTCATGTAACTTCTCTGCTGAAAAATACGTTCCTTTAATCATCTTTCTATTCTTCCTCTGTACCCTTTCTAGCTTACATTCATTTTTTCAGAATGTAAATGACCAGAAAAGTAGTCTAAACAGCATCTCAGTGAAGCCTTTCAAAAGGAGTCTGCTCTTTCTCTTCCAAAACTATCTTGCCTAAAGCATGTTAAGATGTCATTAGCTTTTTCCACACCTACATCACACCCTAACAGCTCGCAGCCATATTCTGATTGACCAGTGCATCCTGATTTTCCTCCTTTTAGCCATCTCCAATACATAATCTCCACAGAAATAGTAAGAATTCTTGTTATTGATCCCTAATCATACAACTCCAGCTCCTATACTGTAAAAAGCCTTCTCATTTTTATCACGAGAACATGTTATTGCCTATTGGCCTAGATACCCAAGAGCTCCAGTCATATTGGGCAGCATTCTGCAAGGTCATGTCTTAGGAAAAAAAGCATAAAACTCTTTCATTGATCAAATAAACCCTCCAAACATTCCTGAGCCACCTATAAAGCCTAAAATGTGACCCAGAATATGAAATGCCAAGAATGTGGTTCATGCAGGTTGATGGTCTTGGTTACAACAGCCTGGCAAGCCCTGACGTGGTTTCAGTTGCCATATTTGCTATTTTGGATTAAAGTTATGAATAAAATAAGTAGAAATAAGATAATTGGACACAAGCACACCGACTTAAAAAACTTTTATGTATTTAAAATATGTAAAAGTCAAACCATATACAGTTCTGAATATAATAGAAATATTATGAAGTGAATGGATTCTTATTGTATAGACATAATTTGATCAGTGATGTTTGTTTTGAGTAGATAAGTTGCCATACTAGTGGATGATCTAGAAGTTTTACTATAGCTTTCTGGTAAAATATTCCACAATCTACTCCAATATCCTGTTTATAACTAGAATATTTATTTATCGGGCAATATTTTAGTTATGAGGAAGAAGGAGCTAAATGTACGAATGGCACAATCAAAATATGTTTAATTGCAAAAACTTGAAATTACTTGCAGTGTTCAAAGTACATTATTTCTAACCAAACAAAAGCCACTCTTCTGTTCCCCAACAGCAACAAATTACAAAAAATTATAATCCACGCCTCCCGTAAGGCTACATCTGATAAGCTTGTAAAGATCAAACACAAATCTCTACTTTCTCATGGAATATTGAACTGCAAGGGATCTTGAAAAGGTTGTGGGATGGGGATAGCAGGGGAGGATGGAGGGAAGGGCAGATGATGTTCTCTCTTTGATGCGATTCACGAAAGTGAAGCAGCCCAATTCTACACCAAAAGCTACATAATTTAAAAATACTTTAGAAAAGGATTGTTATTACATCTGACTTAAGTTGCCAAAGCAGAGCTTGGCAAGGAAAGAAGAGATTCAGAGTCTGAATATACAGAGATGTGAGTTCAAATCATAACCTTTTGCTCCTTCAGAAGCTTTATGCCATCTACTGTCCTCAGTATTTCTGTAGTGAAAGGCACTAACGATACTCTGAAATCTTACTCATGCAGTTTCTAAAGACGTTTACAAAGTGGTTTGATGATTAAAAATAGCACCAACTGAACATCATTGCTCCCACTGGGACGTGTACATGTAGATGCATTGATAATAGGAGGAGGTGGGCAGCTGAGTGTACCAGGCAAACGGAGCTCTGCAAAGAAAAGTTTATCTGAAAAATTAAGAATTTTACCAAAGTATTGCAAATTCAAATTCACAGAAAGCTAGAGAATAAATTGCTGCATACAAAATTCATATTTGAAGTGCTGAAATGAAATGTTTATACTGAAAAGAAATGCTATGCAAGAATTGTTTGGTCTGGCAAGATTTTCCTGTAGGAATTTTTGAAGGAGTAATATAAGTAAATATTTGCTTATTAACAAGGAAGCTAAGCAATAAAGAGATGGGATCCAACAAATATCAAATGTCAGAAACCTCTTATTTAAAAGCCATCATAGCAGCAACATCATCTTTCTTGCAGTATGTCATATATGCACCTTGGTTGATGAACAGCTAATTAACCTTGTAAGACTAAAGCTTACAAGGTTAAGCTAAAAAGCTTAAAAAAAGCTAAAAAAATCACAGACAGCAACATGGGTGAGCAATCTTTACATTTGGAAGAGAATACATGGTCAAATTAAAAGTTTTTCAGATCCATAGGCAGCCAGACATCTTTTATGCTCAGTGTAGTGACTATCTCTTGTATTATGCTTCCCTGAAATGAGCTTTTTTTTTTTTTTTTAAGTATTTAGGATAAAAAAAAATCTTCTGTGAATCAGCTATAAAGATCTATATCCTACTTCCAGTGTCCTGGGCCAGCTCAATCTGAGAATATCTGAGAATATCTTTAGTGCAAGAGAGTCCCTTTACTTGGGGAACTTAACACAGCATTTTAAGTGACACAATGCTGAGAAGAACATGATTTTTAAACCATTGTAATCCACTCATTTAAAAGAAGAGATGCAATATCTACTGTTAATGATATTAAATTCAGCAATGTGGTCTGAAAAATTCCAGGGAAGAGATTAATTTTGTTAAATATACACACATAGAATCATTTAGGTAGGAAAAGACTTTTAAGATCATTGAGTCCAACCGTTAACCTAACACTGCCAAGTCCACCACTAAACCCTGTCCCTAAATGTCACACCTACATGTATTTTAAATACCTCCAGGGATGGTGACTCCACCACTTCCCTGGGCAGCCTGTCCCAGTGCTTAACAACCCTTTCAATGAAGAAATTTTTCCTAATATCCAATCTAAATCTCCCTTGGTGCAACTGGAGGCCATTTCCTCTTGTCCTATCACTCATTACTTGGAAGAAGAGACCAACACCTGCCTCGCTGCAACCTCCTTTCAGGTAGTTGTAGAGTGTGATAAGGTCTCCCCTCAGCCTCCTATTCTCTAGGCTAAACAACCCCAGTTCCCTCAGCTGCTCCTCATAAGACTTGTGCTCTAGACCCTTCATCAGCTGTGGTGCTCTTCTTTGGACACAGGTAATGCACACATTTATAGACTATGGGGTTTTTTTTTGCATTCCATTTATACTCAGTAGCCCTTCTAGGGTGCAGTGCTTTACATCTGAAAAATAAAATATCTAAAACAGATGAGAGAACTTGCAATTCTGTCTTTTTCTCTTCATTGGCTACGAAGAGAGTATAGGATGACCTGCTCAGACATAGGTTTCTACCTTACATATGAAAATCTTCTCTCAAGCAATGGCACCAATTGATATAACTTCATAAAAGAAATAGATTTATAGGAAAGATATGGTTGATGTATCACTATCTTTTGTATGAATATCTAGCTGGGCTGAAAATAGGCTATGATAAATCCAGTGTGTTTTAAAGTGGATCGGCAATACCACTTGGCAAGTGTCACCTATTAAGCTAGGGGGGTTTTCTACTGAGAATGTGGGGATAGAGCAATTCCGTTATAATGCACTTCAGCATACAGTTCAGAACACAACTGGCAGTGGAGGTGCTAGGTAGCTCATATTATTTGCATGTGCTTAGCCTGAAACCTCCTGCAGGAGTCAAATAGCTGAGGTTCTACCTGGGGGACAGTTAGACCTTCGCAGATCTGACCAGAGAGTACAGACCTGTGCTCAGCAGCAGCTCTTAACAATAGTCAAGAGCCACTAGAAATTAAGACTTTTTTTGGCATGTATATGTTTCAGAAGTTTTCAGTTGCTGTAACTTGCTGTAGTTTCCACAGTCCTGGAAAAAATATGTTCCCCAATAACACATCTTTTTTTGAAGGTGTATGTTAAGCCAGTATACAGAATATACATTATTTAGTTAGTCTATGTCTCAAGTGAGAACTTTAAAAATAGGATATAGACCTTTCCTGAGCTGCGCACAGTACTCAAAGGACTGTGCCGAATCTGAAACTACCATGAGTTGACAACTATCGGTTTTTCATCTTGCAAATTTAATTTTTAAATGAGAACCAGAGAACTGAAACTCAGTTTTCAGGTCTCTGAGGGCTTTTTTTCTTTCTGTTCCCTGTTCTTCCTTTTCCCTGTTCATCTATTGAAGAGAAAAAATGATCAGAAAAGTATAAGTCATTTGGATATTGATCCAATATGTTAACATTTCTACCACTGCCATTGGAGCTACTGTAGTTGGAAAATAAAGCAAAAGAAATATTCATCTTAAATTCCTCCAGCTGGAATACTGCATTTTCTGACTCTACTTTCTTCCTGAGTGATAGAGACTACTTTTATTAGTACAATATTAAAACAAAAAAACCCCAGAACCACTTTTGGTTGCAAGTTTGAAATGTTAGCCCCGCTTATAATTCTCTTTTTCTATATTGAAGAGTAAGACAAGTATAAGCCTAATTATAATCATAGGAGCCGTAGGTGTATACAAGAAGTGATTGAGAATGCCACACCCCACCTGTGATAAACCAAAAGTGAAAAAGTATAAAGAATATTGCTTTCCCTTTACAAGAAACTTGCAATTTGTGTTTCCAGCTCATAACAGTAGAAATAGAGGACACGCTAGATGATTTAACAGCTAATAAAATAGTATGTCCAAACTACTTGGTACAAATAAAAGGTTAGACCAAGTTCTCACTTGGTTTTCTTGGATGTACATCCAAATTGCCTACACTTGCAATAAGAATTTGTGTAGAGAAGTGATAGTATTTAAAATACCAATGGAAATTCAAAGATTCTATTCTGCAACTGTGCTAAAATTCATGCTTTAGGAAATGCCATGAGAGAAACATAAGCTACTGGTGTGCATCAGAATGAAACCTTTAGGACTTTTATTTATGCATGTTCATGCACCGTATTAATGTGTTATGTGCATCTAAACCCACAAAATTGCTTTATCTTCCTCTATGAATGCGTGAGGCCAAGAGGAGCAGAGAAATCCCTGCCACAGAGAGCAAGAGAGTTCCCTTCTGGTTTTGTGGCGTTAGACGTAAAGGATGGGGCTTGCTGTGGGTATGGCCCCTGGGCTTGGGGTGGTCCTAGCACCACCCCAGCAACCCCTGCATCCTTGTGCCACTCCTCAGAGTGGCAGCCTAAACCCCATGTGGGTGTGATTTCGGCATTCTGAACCCCAGAAACGTGCAGAAAAATCATGTTCTGGTGTGCCACAGGGAAGGGAGTCATCCTGAAGCCCTGTGCCTCGTGGTCTCAGGGCCAGAAGTTGTCCCTGGTCCTCCTTATATTTTGTTTTACAGCAGAAATGACCTTGACTGAGGGTTAGTTCATGAGGAGTTTGAACATGAGTCAGCTTGCACCCGCCGGCTTGTGTGGTCCACAAAGAGACCCGTTGGCTTGTGTCCTGCGGGTGCTATAGGCATTCTCTCTCTTCTTCCCCAAATAAAAGAGGTGCTGTCTTTGCTGTTGTCTTCCTCTCTCTGCCTCTAAGTGGAGAGTAAGCGTGTGCAAGGGGTGACAGTGCAAAGAGGAGAGAATATGTATTCATCCGCTGTAGTACCTCCTCTTTTTACTGCTTGGCAGTAGAAGACAAGCTAATTCCCTGTATCTCCTCCTTTCTCCGTGGTTTTTTTATTCTTGCCCTTCAGCTGTAGGGAACTGGGAATTGGGGGACTAAAGCTTCCTCTTTAGGCTGCCACTCCAAATCTGGCCCAGGCTAACAAAGGTTGTTTCAGGGTATGCAAAATTAGTTTTCCCCAGATTTCAGTGGATCGGGGCCTGTACCTAAAAATAATTGATAGTACTTCTAGCAGTCTTAGCCCAAAGACTGAAGCCCTGACATCCCCAGAGATCTCACTGATGATCTCAGCTGAATCATATTCAAGGGGCAATGGAAGATAATTATGCAGTTTAGATGCTTTAGTCTACATACCTGTTTTGAAGAAAAAACCCATAAAAGTCCCCATATTCCCAGGTGAGTTCACCAGGTACGTGACCTGTACGCATACACTGTTAGAATTGTTAAAGGCTTGTAAAACAGTATAGCTTGCTGCTCAAGTATGAACTAGCTAGCTAGTGGTTTGCTGAAGGTCTGATGAGAACATTGCAATCATATTTTCCTGATTGCTTCTGTCTTGCTAGAAAAACTAATGCTTCCTTTAGTTTTAAGCCATAAAGCTGTGTCCCGCTCTGCATGCTGTGGGGTTTCTGCCCCATCAGTTCAGCCATTCTGCTAAAATCTGTTGTTAAAAGTATTTTGTATTTCTTAGAGGATATTGCAAAGGGGTGGAACAAAATAGCAAAGATCTGCGGTGGATTTGGATGGTCTAAATAAGTACGAAGGTAACACTGCATCAAAACACCACCACCTCAATGCCCCTTCCTTAAAGGTTTTGTTATTGACCAATTATCTGAGATCTAGACACACAGATGGCACTAATTCCCCCAATGTATAGTGTAGTATAAATGTCACGTTCAAATAATATATTACAATAAATAACACACAAGTTTCCCACAAAGTTCAGTCACTTTGGACTAAAATTGATGTATTTGTTTATTAATATTTAATGTTTCTGCTGTGTGAGCTCCAGTTACAGTTTTCTGTAGGCAATTTGCCTTTTATTTACAGGCATGTGTAATTGTATTTGACAGCAAGAACATAAAAATATTTGCAGATAAATTTTACTAAACAAAATTAAAAATCTCTGCAATTTAAAAATATTCAAGGATGTTGAAGAATATATTTTAAATGTTAACTAAAGAGCAGTTAAACATTTTTCAAACTGCCCCATCTGGCACAGCTGTAAATAACAATCTGTCTGTTTTAAACAGTCCTCTGTTGACTGTGTTAGCAAATGTTAGGATTATTTGCTATTAACTGACAATTTCATCTTTGAGTATATTTATAAAGTTCTGCAGGGTTGACACTAGTACTTAAGATCATTTCTTCTAGACTGGTATAATGCTGAAAGAATCTTTGTGCAAACATATTTAAAGCTCTTCGTCTTTATGTCTAAAGATATTGATATGAATTGAGTGAGAGATATTCATCACCATCTTTACTTTGATATCCTTTTCTGCCAAAAGGCAATAAGCTGAAAAATTTATGCATCTGGAGAAGTGGGGAAGACAAGTTTCCTCTGCCACCAAAAGTAATCACTTAGGCATAAATGACTGGCTGACTGCGGGTACAACACAGATGTCTCACAGATACTACGTGTTGCATAGTGGTCTTTCATCAAAGCAGAGTTGATGGGTGTTTCCTCACTACTAGACCTGTGGTGTGTAATATGATTCCGTTAATTACTATGAAAAGCAGTTAGCAGTACAATAAAAGTAAATGCTGATTGTGGGAACCAATGTATGTTGCTCTGTATGAACAAGGAAAAGGGGGGACATCAGTTCATCCCTGTTGATTACTACTTGAGTATTGACGTGAGATGGGCGGGGATTCCCAACCTGTGTTCTAAATCAAAATCAACTTTTGCTTGGTCCATTGGTTTGGATATAAGGCAAATATCATATGGTAAAGTGTGTTTTATAAAATACATTTTTCATTCTTTAAGTAGCAGTTATCAGTTTGTTGCTTTCAATTTCAAATAACTGCCGATTGTATTGGATCGAGAACACCCTACCTGTGTTCAGGCCGTGCTATTACTGATGCACAATGCGTATAAACCTTTCCAGCTTTCTAAGGCTCAAAGCAGATGAAAACAAAAGCGGGACATTCAGGCACTAAAATAAAGAACAAAACCAAATGGTCTAATTATCTCTTCCCAAGCCCTGAAAATGTACTTGTCTTGGAAACTTTTTTGTCCTGGGGTTGGGTAACGTGAAGGTGCTACAAGCGTACAGCAAAGGGCAAGTGAAATAAATGTAAAAGCAGCAGTCAGTCCCAGGTACTTCAAAAGCTGCACTGAGAAGAGACTTTATCTAACATCTCCCACTCTCATGTAAAATTACTGCCTACTCGGTATGTTATTTATGTGTATTTGAAGTCATAGCTACTAGCTTGCCTTTAAAGCTGATGTTTTAACTATTTTCTTTGGTGTGCAAGCCCAGCAGAGATGTGCTGACAGTGAACCAGATTCAACGTTTTCAACAGATTCAACAATATTGGCATTATTTGTTAAGTTCTGGTTTGTACTGGTTGTGCAAAAAATGCTGACAGGAAACAAAATGCTCGAGTGTCAGTGAATCAATTTGGCCAGAGGATTCTTCAGTAAAGGTAATTATACAGGAGAAGAACTTTGTTTGACTGTCAGCTTGAGTTCAAAGAACTGGCAGATTGGGGAAAACAAAACAAATTTAACTTGCAAATAATGTATACTTTACATGGAAATATCTGACAGACAACAACTTATAAAGCTCCTGCCTGCTGCTTTTATGACCACTTTGCAGGCAGAACTATCATTTATTTGGAAGTAGAAAGCACTACCACCCCCTCCTCAAGGCTGCACTGAGATCAAGCTAAATCAGTTTAGAATGGGATAGTTGGGCCCAGAGCCCCTTCAAAGGCAATATAAAAGCCTGTTGATAAACAGCCTGTCCCTTCTGTGAAACAGAAGTGCAGAAAAAACAGCTTTAATAGAAGTGTCTCTGAGGTAAGTAAACAGCTTTAAGATAGACTGCATTTTTTGTTTTGTTTTAAAGCAGAGAAATATCAGAATTTTCTTCTTAAAGTTGCATCTTTTTTTCTTTTGAAAAAAAACAAACAAACAAACAAAAAAAAAACCCAACAAAAAACCCCCCACAAACCAACGGTCTTGCATAAGCAGGGGGAACTTCTTATGGAGATAGCAAAAACAAAGGAAAACTTGCCCAAAACTCATCCCCAAACCCTCCTCCATGAGGGATCTAAGGGTAACTATGTCCTGGCATCCCTCCAGACCCCTTCCACGCTTCAGCTGGTGAATAAGGGGAGCAGATTCTCTGGGGCTTCACACAATCCCCAGTTCTCTTGTTTCTCTCTTTAACTCTGGTTTGTAGAGGTGTTTCAAATACCTCAAATATCTCAAACTGATGTTTTGAGGATGAGAAAAAAGATGCTAGCAAATTTCATTTCCAGCTTAGAAAAAAAGGTCTGTTGTCAAATTGAATTGCATAACTACGCATCAATTGATATAAAGGCAAAATACATTAAGAAGATTCAATAGAAAAAAGCAATTTGGTTTAGGAATAAATAAATACAGGTTAGCTATGAAATGTCTTTGTTCAGTGATCGGGATATAGAGTACAACTGGAATGCATGTTGGTTCTACAGATTTTTTTTTTGTGCTTTCAAGAATGATGGGAGTTAGAGATGCTAAAAGGAGAAATTACAGAATTGAAATTTATGATATACATATTTGCAATTGCTACTTAATAAGATACATTCAGAAGCAGTAAAGATGTAATATGCACTGAAAATAGTAGACATGGAAGAAAATTGCATCACAAAAATGAATTAAATTGGATTTCAAGCCATCCATTACACAGTGGAAATGAACTTAGAATAAGAAGATACGGCTTGGCATGCAAAATAATTATTTTAAATGGGTATATGCATTAAAAGGTTGTGTCAACATGCACACACAGCTCCAGTGACCTTGTCTGGTAGGGGATGGGGAATTTTGCCTTCAGACTGCTGCAGGCTAATTGGCACTGCGCTCATGTTTCCCAAAAATAGAATACTTAACATTATTCTTTATTTGCAGAACCCTTTTCCTCTCAGACTATTGCAAGACTTTTTAATAAGAAACCTTATATTTGTGAAATGAGTCAGATATTTTAAACGAGTATGTTGAAGCAAATGTAAAAAGGGATTTGCCAAGGTGATGTGTCAGTGGCAAAAAGCTGGCTGAAGAGTTCACAGACAAAACATATACTTAAGTTTGCTTAAACCCGTGGAGAGAATATCCTGTGTACTCCAAACTTGAAAAGCATAAAGGGAATTACCTGAAAAGACGTGCCTTCCTTTCTTTCCTCATATTTTGACACTGTCAATTGTTTGTTTTAGCTTTGTCAAACTTTGCCTAAAGTCTGTTAAAGTTTCGAAGTAATGGATTGAGGGGAAATACTTGGCTGCTTTTCCTTAAATGTGCCTCTCATCTGGGCAGCAGGGATGCACTCGATTACACGAGTGGTGGGTGAGCCCACCTAAGGGTTTCCACCACCATTACAGCAGGCAGGGCTCGACTTTTCCATTTCCTCCCCTGGCTCCAGGAACAACTGGCAGAACTAGAAAAGTCTGTGCCGTGACAGTATGTCCAACAGAAAACTTTGCCTTGGGAGGGAATAGGTGTACCCTGTTTGTTGCTGGAGTGAGAGGTACGCGAGACGGATGAGAGCTAACCCAACTGCAAGTAGTGACAAGGCAAAGGGTTATTATGTAGTCAAATGTCTGGGAAACCATGGAGGAATCACAGAGACTTGATTATGAAGAAACTTGTAGAAAAAAGGACCAGGAAAGGTCTGTCTTCTACCTGCCTCAGGCATATTTATCACTAAATCAGTTTTCCAAACTGATTAATCTCCATTTCTAAATAGTTCTGTGCCAGTTACTCTTGGAAGATTGTTCCCAAACCTCATTTCATTGAAGGTTAGAAATGTTTTTCTAACTTCATGATGTGTTTGTTCTCGTGTTGACATTACCCTATATTTTCCCCTTTCTGGTTTTTACTTCAATGATATGTTTGTAGACAGAACCCCTATCCTCATCTTGGCTGTTATTTTGGCAAGATCAAGCAGTCTTTCAGCAACCTTTTTGCAATTGTACAGTCATTTAAGAATGGATTGACCCAGCAGAATTATTGAAAATACTAGTTACCCTACCTGCTATTTTGCATCCTGCTCTTTCAGAATTTTGCTGTGATGTTTATTTGGTCTCAAAAGACCAAATAAGCTCCTTAGCGACTTCCCTAACCTGATTGCCTTTAGCCATTCTGCCTTTTGTTCCATGCTCAACATCGTTTCCTCTGATTGAAATGAGGCAGAGAAGTATTTAGTTTTTGGGCTGTACCTAGATTATCTTTAATCTCTGTCCCATTCTTCCTCCATAGTGACTCCATTTTCCCCCGTTTGTTTTAATATCCTTTACAAAGTCTAATTTTCGCTGTATGTTGGCATTTCTTAATCTCTAATACTCAGCTTGCTTTGCTGCTCAGTACTTTTTTGTTGGTTCTGTGTACCCAGCATCTGGTTTTGTTGCCACTGTTCATCCTACTGGGCAAGCCTATTTACACATTTAAAATAGCAATTAAGGATTTAAATGAGGGAAACACATTTCCTAAATGCGGTACGGCACTATGTTTCACAGCTTCCAGGTCAGGTTACTTTAGCAGCTTGTTTTTCTTATCCTAAAGGAAACTCTCATTAGAGAGGTGCAACCTTCCCTTTGCTTACTTAGTGTTGCTTGGTATGTACCATTTTGCATTTATATGTTGGCTTCCAAGTTATACTCTGGGTGAAACACCGATTTGTGTTCTATAAAGATTTATGTAGCTTTATGTTGCTTCTGCATTCTCTCCTAAATGGTGATCGAATAAAATGTCTATTTACTCCATGGATGACATTTATGGGCTGAGTAGAAATGATGTAAAGTACTCTCTTTAGTAATTCAGAAGAAAAACACACCAGTAATATCAGTTTCCTCATGGTAGACATAATTTTTGATATGGTGGTGTAAAATGAACACTAAACTGAATTTTAGCAATAAATAAATTTTTATAAGAATGATAGTAAATTAAGCTTATATATCTATGCTATCACACAAGTTTTCAAATCCTCCCAGTCCCTGTGTTTTGCTAATTTCTTTCTCTGTATTCTCTACTTGCTCCCATACTTTTAATAACAACTCCTTACTTAGCATTGTCTTTTGTTGCCTCCCATCATGTTTTTCTTTCATTTGCTTGAATTGCCTCTTTTTCCTATTGCTGTTTATTTTTAACTGCTACTTTCAAAGTAATTTCTTGCTTCACCTGACTGCCTTCATAACACTAAGCTGATTTTGCCTTGAATATTTTGTAAGAGGCAACCATGAGCACCATGAGGTGTTTTGCCATCTCGGTGCTAGGGGAGGGGAATCTGTCCTTTGCAGCATCTGTTGCCTAGCAATCTGTTTCTCAGGTGCCTTTAGCGGTACAGCGTTGTGATCAAAGCCTAAAAGGCAAGCGCAAGGGAAAGTGAAAATGGGCTTGAAAGACACTGCAATCAAAGCACAGCACTTGCTGCAACATTTGTGATTTTTACATCGCGGTGAAGAGACCCAAGCAGTACTTTATGCCCTATGCCCCGTTATGTACAAAAGGCTTAACTCCTTTTGCTAAGTGCATGGCACTCCTTGGAAGAGAGAAAGCAGCTGTCACCATCTAGCAGCTCTCTGCTGGACTGTGTGGCATGACTCTGCCTGTTCAAGATTTGAACTAGTGTCACTCAGCCTTGATTTCTAGGTTTGCTTTTTTTATACATCGCCTTTGACGTTTTCACTAACTATCAGATGGCATTTGTAGCAGAGGCCAAGGACTTGAAGTAGCGTGTTTCCTATAGGATAAAGTTAGTAGGATAGGATAGGTTAGATGAAGTACTCTGAGAAGCTCTACTGTTTGTCATCCAGGTGTCATCCAGAGTCAAAGACCCAGGCATGGCTTTGCACGTAACAGACCATCACTGTGAGCAATCTGATCTGTTTCATGACATAGCAACTAGTCTAAACTGGCCCCTACTAAGGGTGAGAAAGTTCCCCGTACTTTGACATGGACCAAAGCTTTCAGGCTTAAAAAAGAGATAAAAGAAATCTTGTGCAGTAACTCCTTGTTAATATGGATAATGCTCAGGTTCTTGAGGCATTGAGCTAAATTTTAACTGCACCATGAAACTAACATCACTGAGCAAAATCAGATGGAGTGATCAGTACCCATTCATGGTGTTAGAGGCAAAATAAAATTAATAATCCTTGCATAACCAAACTTATCTCAATGAGGTCATTTGGATGCAAATGATATCTACATTAAGACAGTATGACCCTAGCCTAACAGTATTTTCCAAAGCTCCCTTTGTAGTTTAGGTATTTGAATTGTATTGACTTTCAGTGTGATTGAGAATTGAAATACTTTAGGCATTCATACAAGTGTTTTATCTATGAAGTGACCGCTCAATAGGAACATGAGTATGCAATCTTTTATTAAAAAAGATATATCCTATGTGTGGCACATAAAAATTCAGAGATTATGATAAGTAAATCATCCTAAAGGCAAAACTTCTCAGAAATCCAGAAAGGTTAGGGTACGATAGTTAACAAAGGTCTCTTGGTAATCTCTTGTCTGTCTTTAAAGTTCACAAAATAAAGATTTCATTGGCCCATCTTTCAAAAGCATAACAGGGAAATGTGTTAGAAAACCAGATGATTTTGAATTGCACTCAAAGTTACTGCACCACTAGAGGGTTAAGCAGGTAAGTCCCTTTCCCAACTAAGTAGCTGCTGGGGAAGGCTCTCGGCTGTGATTTTGGAACTTTGCAATGACGTTTTCACATATTGCACTTTTGGCACGTGAGGAAAAAAAACCATACCCTGCTTCTTGTCCGGTTCCTGATGCTTTCTCATTTAGAAGCTCATTGTTATTTGTCATGATTTTATTTATTACATTTCATAAAAAGAAACAAGATTTTCAGGGAATGGGGTAATTAGTTATATCCTCACCCACCTCCACGATTCCTGTATTTTTTGGACTTTAGCTGTTCTACATTGTGTCTGAGTTTCCAGTTTAAACTGAAAATTTGCTACTAAGATAACCTTTTAATAATAAACATATAAGAAGGTAGTCAGATGCTTTGTTAACTGAAGAAGTATTAAATCAAATCATTGATTTGGGATGGATGACTTTTTCCTTAACATTCTGAGCCTGAAAGACCAGTTTTACTGTCTGTGTTTCATGTCTCCTTTAAGTTTTCTGAGAAAAGTGTTTCCTTACCCATGCTGTATTAAAAAGTGTGGGTCTTCACCAGAATGACAAGGCAATGGATCTTCAGAAGTAACAGATATAGGAATTTTAGTCTGAAAGTATTTTCCTTTGCAAGGCTGGAGGAGGGAAGGGAGATGGAAACGAGATGGTGAGGGTGGAATTATAGTTGGGCTGAGGGACCCACTGAACCTTATTCTGCTTTTGGACTTTCCCGAGCTCCCATGAAATACACTGTAGAGATCAATAACTGAGTGAAGATTCTCTCTTCTCTTTAAACTCTTGAAGGGAAAGCATTCATTTCCCTGTTTTTCAAGGTTTACCTACAAGGGCAAGTTATGAGAAATTACAATTTCAACTTTATTTGAAACATTTTACATAGAAACTAATAGGCAAAATTGGACACTTCTCACTACCTTTTTAAATCCGGGCAGTAGCGAGTCTTTGACACCACAGCACCACACCAAACGTTAGTCTCAGGGTGCTCTCTCCTATCATGGGGCTGGAGGCAATTTGCTGTGGGTTTTGTTTTTTTTTTCCCCTCTCAAAGCTCGGTTAGAAATTGTATAAGAAGCTCTGGGAATGCTGGGACTGGAGAGCAGCAGAGGCTCAAAAGAGTCAGCTGTATCATTCAAGTGCCTTTTGCAAACTACACCCATTTTCAAGTTGTTGTCAGCCAGCAGGGAGGGAAGGTAGCGCAGCGAGATCCTCAGTCATCGCTGTGGGGATGCTGCTGTCTGCGTGTGCCATCGCACGGCCAGGTGGTGTGAACAGACAGTTGCTATGTCATTTCGGACGAAGGAGGATAAAATGTAAGAGGTAGTTTTGGTGAGCTCTGCCTGTGCTAAATGAGCCGCCAATAGCTCTGTTTCTGGGCTCAGAAAATCAGTATTCATTTTTAGGAAAGGCTGTGACGCAGGATGAGGGTGCATGACAACGGCCTAAGTGTGAATAGCTCTCTGCCGCATCTTGGGCCCTTTTTACAGCCCAATTTCCCCGTGGCTGGAGCCTTGGCAGGGGTGGCCGGGCACTCCCAGGCATCCCGCTGTTTGTCCTCTGCTTATCAATGAGTTTAGGATGTCTTTCACCAGTGAAGTTCAGCTCTACTTTTTGGTGGCTGCAGAGGAATATGTTTTTGGAAGCTTGAAAGAACAAAGGCGGTGCTTGCCGCAAGGCCAGAGGGAGCTGAGCAAGACTTGTTTGCTGGGTTTTGCACAATGGCTGTGGCAGCAAGGGATGATGTCATTGACAGGTGAAAGATGTGTTCAGAGACATTTTACACAGCCGGTGATGCTGCCTTTAGCACCTACAGTTAATTGTGAAGCCTAGTGGATCAGAAGTGCCTTGTCCTCCTAATTTTAATCTACAACCTCAATTGAATCTTTATTACCCCTTTTTAATGCTTTTCCAGTGTTTCTGCAGAAGGGCAGGGCATTATGTTTACAGCATGGGTGATTTTATGGAAGAGTATTGAACTCATGACAGCAACAACTCCTACACAAGCGGTGCAAGCTTTAGGGCACTGGAACATAAATGCCATCAGAATTGGCGCAACCATCTAAATGAATGTAGCAATGCGGACATGGAGAACTGTATTTAAAATTACCAAATGCATTCCAACTTTTGCTCTTCCTCTCAGAAGAAAGTGTGAGGTTGTATTTGCTTCCTAGAAGCTTTGGTTTTCCTCTAAGTGCTGAAGAAAAGGGAGAGGCTGTTGCATACGGGAGGGAAGATGACAGTCTCAGTATTCACTGCCGAGCGGTGTACAGCCTGTGCATCGCTCTCTGTGAGGGGCAGCTTCATTAAGGAAGGGCAGAGGGTAACCATATGGTACCAAAACATTTTCCATTTTCTGTCTGTTTCTGCGCCATCTCCAGAAGCTGTTTTTGCATGTCGCTTCCTCTTATAACTGTCTTTTTTATTTTTTTAATCCTTTCCTCTTTCTACAAGACCTTCCCTCACTTTTTCTTCCCCCTTTTCTGGTCCCTGGCCAGATTTCAGGTTCTTATATGTTCTGCCATTCTCTTTCCAGTTCCTGACCCCGAAATCTGTCAGATGTTGTTGGGACAGAACTGAAGAGGTGGTGGAACGGGGGAAGGAGTTAAAACTGGAGACTGGGAAGCCTTGAAATAAAACACAATAGTTATTGTGCTAATTCTCATCTCCATAGCAACACTAATGCAATGTTTTTTTTCCTTTACTCTTGGAATTCCCCTCCTATGGTTTCCTCCTGGGCTAAGCCCTGGGCACTGGCATGGGGACTTGTAGGGTACCTGTATGGTTTTGAATTGGTGGAAGGACTGTTGGGAAATTAGTGACAGGCACGGAAAAAAGTAGTAACCTCCTTCACCAACTCTGCTGACTATCCTCACAGAGGGGGACAGATGCGATCAGGAGGTTTGCCGCTGAGGATCAAAAAGGGTCTTGTTGAAATGGCAGTGGTGGCTGGGGTAAGAGGCAGCAATGTTTCTATGGGAGGGGTTCTGGCAGGGGTTCTGTGAGAGTGAGCGGTCAATATTACTTCTATAGGTCACTTCTCAGAGACACCCTCTTGCCTTTGAATGTATTATCTTCATTTTAAATTAAATTTGGGTTTATATCATCTGAAGTTCTTCACAAATGGCATGGCAATAATAAGACATTTGCCGTAACTTTTCTGAAATCAAATCATTAATAGTGCGGAGACTGTGATTAAAGCAAACTGAGTATCCTAAAATCTGTATGCATTTTTAGGTATCTTACTTTGGGTAATATATCTTACACAAGGTAAGGGTAGCTGAAAACTCAGAGAATTGTTCAAACTGTAAAGCAAACTACTATCTCAAATGCATTTTCTCTTATACATGCTATCGTGGTAACCACACTTGCATTGTAATAAGCTTGTTTTCTTAACCCTTGTGGTATTGTTATGCAGAGTGAGAAAAGTTGGTTAGCTGGGAGGAAGGAGACTTTTTGCTACTTCATAAATGCGAGTGTCCCAAGGTGAGTTTGTCACTGCTTAACACTGCTGTGCCATTTGGAGAATGCCAGAGGGCAAACTTTGAAAAGGCATAAGAAGTACCAAGAGGGAGAAGAAAATGTTAGAAAATGCTGTTGTGACAGATGGTGAGATGGTAGGCTGTTCTCAGATGGAGACATGTTGAAGAGCTTTACTTCTTCAGTCTGGACAGCTTCTTGAGAATAAGCTGGGGGCAAAAACTTCCAGGAAGCCTCAGAACAGGTTTAATCTGTGAACTTCAACTACTGGCAGAAAAAAAAGTTAGCTAGAAGCTCTCTAGGCAAATGTATCAGACTTGAACGCGTTCTGCTGGCAGATTTGGCTGTCCACAAAGATCTATCAGGAGTCCTGGCTGGAATTCATCGTGCCTTGGCTGATAAACATTAGTGCTGGCCACAAAACATGGGAGCATGATGGTAGCCTTCCTAGCAAACCACCAGTGTCGTTTGGAGCCAAACCAGCATCTGCTGAGAGCTTTTTTTGTTAACAGTCCTTGACATAGCTTGCAGTACTGGAGTACCCAGCTGCTCCACTCTCAGCTCGTGGCCCTGCTGGGTGTATACCATCAGGCCTGACACTACTCTGGCAGCTAGAACTGAGCGATGAGGTGTTTCTGTTGAGTAGATCTCTACCAGGGTTTGCTCAGCTTTTGACTAAGGAGACTAGCAATCTTGAGAAAGGTATGTAGTTCCGCAGCTGGAGCGCACCCAGCTATGCAGCAGCATTTAAAGTGGAAGTGACGCCTGGGCACCTCACGGAAACAGTGAGCTTCCAGGTAAACTGAGAATGCAATGAAAGCAAGCTGCAGGAAAGTTAACTCAAAATATAGAATTGCTTGCCTTATCAGCTGACTTGGAAGTTAAATTGATAAGTCATTTTCAAGCAAGTATCTCATTTCACTAAAAGTATATATTAATCATATAGATGTTATCCTACAGTACTGAGGCACTTAAATAATAATAAAAAAATAATAAAAAAGGAATAAACCTAAGCATCTTTTACTTCCTCCACTCCCTTCTGTCCATCCCTTCTCCCATCTTTCAATTGCATAGCCTTAATACTCAAATTAGAGACCTCCCTTTCCCCACACATTCAGAACCTATTGCGTACATGTAGTTTCCAGATCACTGAGTGGGCTTGATGTACCATCAGGCTGGAATGTGCTAGGAGCTAATTCTGGGATGCGTGAGTACAGGAATTGTCATGGGAACACAGCTGATAATCAAGAAGGATAAAAAAATCCAGTAGGAAAACAGCCTATGGGAGGCTTCCATCATGTTGCTCAAAACAACCTTAAAGAGATAATGATTTGGCAATTATTTCAAAGGAGACACCATGCAGTGGAAATCCCTGACAAAGCTTATCACCCATAATAAATAAAAAAGGGCACTTAAAGTAATTTCTTCTAGTTATACAAGGACTTGAAGCTGTCCTCCTTCTAGACCCTCTTGATGGAAAAAAAAAATAAAATTGGGGAGTCAGCTTCAACTCTTCTAAATTTGTTTAAAAAAAAACCAACAAAAACCTCACCTTTTTTTTCACTGACAGAAGAGCCAAATTAGCCCACCACCTAGCCAGCCGCTAGTCTTTTAATCCAGTTTCCTTGGGAAATTATGCTTACAAGATCGTGCTGTCTGTCAGTCACCACGAGTTCCTTTTGAACTCACTGCCTAGTTTTAACTAAACTTGCAGAGAGATCAAGAGTTCCTATACGTCTGATGAAAACACGCTGCCAAATAGACACAAGGCAAGCCCCTGTTAATGGAAAGGCCACAGCATGTGTTCAACTTATTATTAGACATTAGAGAATGTGTATGAGTGAACAGAAGGACTGAAAACTTTTGTAAGAACAAGAGCCGCAGGAAAGCAAGCTTCAAAAGTTTCACTGCTCAGATAACTTGTTGGGGGTTGCTATACTAAGCTCTATGATGTAAGTACTCTTAATTTTTTAATTCCAACCCATGCAGGGCCTCCTGATAATTAAACTGTCAACATTTCAGTGATGAAAAGCCATATTGAAAATCAGTGATCAGTTGACATTGCTGCTTGCAGGGAAGATGGAAAGGTCTTGCAAAGGTCTGCAGAACCAGCTGTGAAAGCCTTCTGTCACATTGCCGGGAGGAAGGAGCTGTAAGACTGAACCACCATTTGCTAATTCTTGTCTTTTAAATTGATGGCTGGCTACAGATAAAATCAAGAGACACATCTCTTATGTGGAGGCCTCTAGAACTGCATGCCCTGTTTAAAACTTATTTGTAGGTATTTTGCATGCTCCCATACCAAGACAACAGACTGAGTAACCCTGAACTTGAAGCCTCAGGGAAGCTCATCCTAAGAAGATCTGTCAATCTGAGCAATACACGCATGGCCCATCCTTGCAGAGTTCAAGTACCTCTTACTCCTCAATGTATTTTTCTTCCTAGCACTTTGCAAAACAGAGGAATGCTCCTCACGTTGCCTTACGAGCCAGGCAAGTGAGGCACAGGGAGACTAAATGGTGAGACCAAGGTCACGCGCTTTGGCAGAGGATGAAGTTCAACCCAAACCCTCCGAGCCGCGGGCTGGCGGCAACTGAGCGCCGTGCTGTGGGAAGGGGCAGCCTCGGGCTCCCCGCAGGGTGGAAAAATCTTTCATGTGAGCTCTGCCCTTCCTCCCTCCTCAAACCAGCCCTGTGATTCCTGCTTGCGCTTTCTGATTGCACTTTGGCATATCAGATGTCCCCAAACTGACCGTTACAACATCGCTTGTGAAGTGACTTTTATGTATATCCTAGCACAAGACTCTGTATTACAAGCCTGCTTACAAAAATAGCTTGCTACCCTCCTTTTCAGCATTCATAAACTATGTCCAGAAATACTCCAAAGTAGTTGCTAGCAGCCTAGATCGTGGCTCTGACTGCATAAAAGTAATTTCAAATTATGAAAATTAACTGCTTACATAATTTGATTTATTCATTTATAGTCTCTGTGACTTTTTAATCACAGTACTTTATCCCCAGACAGTGCCTTGTTAAGGCTGAACTGACAGCGTATTGTGTGGTTCAGAAAGGTCTAGTGAGAGTGCTAGCGAGGTATGAGGGAAAAACAGGTAAATGATACAACAGAAATTCTTTCAGTCTCTTGCCTGTAATTATTCCGTCTCTTTCTTATCATCTATGTTTATTCCATTGCATTTTCATTTAGCAGCCTCTTTATGATCATGTTTAAAATCTATATTTACATTTTGAATACTAGCCTATAGCAGAATGCCTGGTTCAGACTTGCTGAACTCTTGCAACCCATTCATGTTTCCCCCAGCTCAGAAATGACTTTTCAGTTTCCCAGCTCCAGGGAAGCAGGGCACTATCCCAGGGTCCAGCCCAGCTCCTGCTTCCTTGCTAAAGAAGAACAACCCTGCAGCCCACTTGCAGATGCTGGCGTAGAGCACGTTCCTCAGGGCAAGGAGACTGCACAACTTTTAGAGGAACCGGGCAGGAGAGGAAACACCAGAACCAGCAGATCCCTCACAGCCCACATGCAGTTCCTGCTCTCCTCTCGCAGGAGGTAGCAGCAGCTTTCGTACCTCTCTTAGCTCTGTTTGCTCAGAACGGTGCAAGGAGGAGAGGCAGTTTCTCAGTCAGCGTGGTCCAAGCCTTGCTCTCCAAGACAAGCCTCCTGCCTTCAAAACTCCGTCACAAGCAGTGCTGTCGTCAGCTCAGAGCGTTAAGTTGTGGTGGTGGCTTGTGTGTGCCTGAGAGGTGGCAAGTTAACAGTAGGACAGCCTGTTCAAATAAGGATTTGCTTTTGTAGTCACACCACAGCCTAGTGCCACAGGCTGTGGCACAGCCTCCTGGTTATCACAGTGGAGAATCTGAAAAGCAGAGATTGCACTAGAAATATTTTTATCTTTTCAACTTAGTTTATTCGTTCTTGTATTTCCTTAGTTCTGATAGGGACACTTTTTCTACCTCCCATTGGTTTTCCCAATCCCATATATAAAACAGGGTAAAAAACCCAAAAAACAAACAAAAAAACCGCCCAACAAACAAAAAAAAACCAGACAAGCACTTGCACACAAAAAATTTGGGTCTGGGCACCAAGTACTGAGAGGTAACTAGGAATCTAGATTGCAAACAAACAAAAAGCAAGAGAGTAGCTAGCTAGCTAGCTAATGTTAGCTAGATAACTTTTCAAAAGGCAGAAACATCTTCTGAATTACCTCTTTAGTTCCTTTAGCACATTATCATCGCTTTGATCTAAATTGAATTGACTCTAAGCCAGTTTATTGCAATGTACGGGCTGCTCCCCTGTCGATGCTGGAGATGAGGCTCTTGCTGAAAGCTGGGTCTGACGCTGCTCACTCTCCAAGGCACTGAAGGAGAGAGGTGACAACAGGTTCTTGTAGTTCCCTCCTCTACAGAGATGGAAGACAAACTGATTCTCACTCTTAGGATAGGGTTTAGAAGGAGGTGAAGATGCAAAGAGAGGAAGAAAGGTATTTTTCTCCCGTTCTTTCCCCCTCTCCACCTTCTCTTTCCCCCTCTCCACCTTCTCTTTCCCAGCTCAGAGGTAGCTCTGGTCTGAGAACAGCAGCTCTGGCCACAGGCGCTCTCTGTCTCTCCAGGACATTTCTTTATTGCAGCTCAGCTGTTTCAGAGCTGGCAGCTGTTGTAGGCAGGAATAAGAGAGCCTGAAGAAAGGAGACAGGGTGCCAGGGTCTTTCTTACCGAAAGCAAGAGCAATACTTCTTCATCCTTACTCTCACTGATTCCTACAACTCTGTAAAGGGCAATACATCCAGTGATAGCATTTGCTTGGCAGGTGTTGGTCCAGAAGATTTGTTACAGGGAACATGAGGGGTATGATCTGTTCTCATTACCACAGAAAGAAGCTTTCTGTTTCAGTCAGGATGAACAAGTCTTTTACTTCCTGTCGTCTTTAATTACTTCACCAATTTATTAAAATCTTTATTTTTATTCTTAATATCCCTGCAACGCTTTGAGTTCTTAGGTCAGTGACTCATACCTACAGCTGTAGAAGAGCAAAGCGCTCTTATATAAATGGCTTAATTTTCAGGCTGACCATGTAATTTTATTGTTCTTCAAATGATCTATGCTTCTCTAGATTAAATGAATGAGTTTCCAGAAGGTAAATGTGTTTGGGCTCAACAGACAAAGCTTTATGTCAGGTTACTGCCAAAGAAGTCTACACAATATTGTCTCAACAAAAAATGAGAAAGTAAAAATCAGTTAGTTACAGGTGTATTACAACTTAGATATGCAGAAAAGGCATCACAAAATTCTGACATTGCAAAAGTAGTTCTCTCAATAACAGTTAAGGAAACTTTAAAAGAGCTGACCACACCTAGCATAAGTATTGCTTTTATGAAAAGAATTGGCAGTAAAAAAAGTCAGAATTGCATTTCAAAGTTAAGTAAATTCTGATTAATTAAATCAGCTCCTGATGTTTACAGTGCTCCTTCCTGTGTAAATGGTGCTTCGTCCCATATATATTTTTCAACACATCTCTCTGTCAGTCTGTCTTTAACTTCAATGCAACAGCACAGAGCCTACCTAGGTTCCTGTGCCAGTTCTGCTAAGATGCCTTAAAGGTTTATGAAAGAAGTAGATATCTGTACTTTCCCCTCTTCTTCTTTTTTGATTATATACCTCTTTGATACACACTGGAAGTTGGATTTCAGTAGACAGATGCATTCCAGGTCAGAAAAATGTCATTTGCTTTCTCCTCTTTCTGCATTTTAAGTCCATTTTAATCCCTTTTTATTGCCAGATAAATTTTGACCAAATCTGTTTTTCCAATATTTTGTACAAAGCTTTTTCTTGTGAATTTTCTGATGGAGACAGAGATGAACAATTTCTAAACCCCTAGATGAAGTTCCCTTTGGTTACAAGCTGATGTTTATGTTGCAATGGTCCTGGTAACCGTGCAGGCAGTCACCGGTTTGGCTTCACCACGCACCTGAGAAGTCAGTCAGCATCACTGGGGAAGATGAGGGGGCAAAGTCCCTGACCCAGCATATCATCCCTGGCTTTGTCCATGGCAGGGGTCTACCTCTCTCTCTGAATCGACAAAATCAATGGAACAGCCGTGTTTCCACCTTATGGGCTGTGGTGGCACATTCAGTAAAAACCAAGTGATATTACAGTAGTGGAGACCACACGAGTCTTTTACGGAAGACCTTTGGGGGCCTGCAGAAGAAAGCATTTGCTAAAGAGAATCAGGACTCATCCTCCTCTTTCTCCATCCTTGTCTCAGGATATGTCCAAATACAGCAGGTACAGCCCGTTCTTGCAAGCAGTTTACGTGTGTGCAACACAGACACCGTGCTTCTCGTGTACTGTTCTTCCCCGACTGTCATGTGGTGCCTCAGGCAGCATTCACAAATAGGTCTTGAGAAAGAATAATTTAATGGGATTTTCTGTAAACAGGTCCTGAAAAGAGGAGTCTGACAAAAATATGTTCCTCTCTTCATTTGGATGTAAATCAAATCCCTTGATTTTCTTTTCATTCACTGTTATTCCAGCAGAGGTCAGCTCTGCCTGTGCTGGGGAAGGGTAAAGCAGTTCCGAGTGCGGGCACCTGCACACCCAGCGACACAAAGTGCCGGCTGGTTTCTTCCTACTCTCCCCTCACAGCTACTAACCAAAGCCCATTTTAGTCCCTCCTCTTAAATGGAGAGGAAAGTTGCTTTGAACCAGGCCATCTCTACCTTCTAGAGTGCCCTCAGGAGCTGCTCGGAGAGCCGTTCTTGCCGCTGTTGTGTGGCTCCGAGCCTGTTTGAGAACAGCCTGTGATGTGCGGAAGAGCCAGAGAGCATGGTCTGGTCCATCGTGAGGTTAAAACTGCTGCAAGATGGGGAACCCCCGCAGAGCAAGAAGTTGTGTGCTTTCTAATTACTGAACTGTTAGGGAACCTGAAATACTGCCGTCCTGGTGCAACTATCTTTACTGCTATATCAGAACTGTTAAAAACCGAAGGTCTCTGTGCTCCGTAATGATATTCCAAAGTTTGTTCTGGCCAAACTCTCTGGGCATATTCACAAATAATTTTACCTCTTTAAATTGTATTGTTTTGGTGGATTATGTTATTTCCCCAGCTCTATCAGTTACAGTTGTTCTTCAACATTAGCTTTTCAGAACACAAGACACAAAACATTTTGATGCTGAAGGCAGAATGTGTTTTCAAAACTCTATAGTTCTACTCTTTGGTTTAGCGACTCTCAGTTAATGTTTTTATTTTCCTGTTTTTAGGAAATGTCAACGCACATTTCACATTTTCTACCTAAACAAAATTCTCTTACCTAGTCACTGGAGTTTGAGGGCTGCTCTTGTGAGTGACAGTTCCTCCCACTCTTTTTTTTTTTTTTTTTCCCCTCCCATCCTCTTTTGGCTTCACAACCTAGCCTTTTCCTTATGCCTTCTCCTCTTTTCCAACCAGTGCCCAAGGAGGAAACTGTGTTTAAATATTCAGAATGCTGTATTATATAGACCTGAAAATGTGCAAGGTGCATTTATGCTCTTTTCTTTTTAAATACTAAGTTATTGCTACATTCAGAATTTTTGGTAGTTGTCGTTAATGAATGACGTGCTTTAGAGACTTTTAAAGTTAGAAATTAGTGATTGCTTTTCTGAAATTAAACTTCATGCTTTAGACTGAAATGTTTCATGTAACCAGTGATGTGCACCATTGAGACAGCAGCTGCTTATGAAGGATAATGTCTAAAAAATCCAGAGAATCTCACTGTAAATCTAACATCTGATATTCCTCATTTGTATTTTTCATGAATACTTTTTTTGAATTTAGCTTGAATATTCTGGTACCTTTTTTGAATTTAGCTTCTTAATATTAAAAACAGGTGAGGTTTCAGTCCAGCTATGCACCTCTTTGCTTTCTTCTGTTAGATAGATTTACTAGTTTGAAATGACTAAATGTGATCTGCTTATTTCTTACGTGTAGCTGCATATAACAAGAAATGAATGGTATTAGCCTAACAAACTGCCAGGAGACACAATAAATAGCTTCAGTACAAGATCAAGGATGGAGCTAATGAGCAGCAGACTTGACTTGTTACCTGAGAATTGAGAAGAAACATAAAGGCACTGGAAAGAGGTAATTAAGGCATACCATCATGGTGAACTTGCACTCTACGCGTGGTTGTGTTGGCCCAGCTGCAGCCTTTTGGAGTGTCAGATGAATGTTAATGAAAGAAAGTAAAGCCATTTTCCATTTTAGCACTTGTTTCTCCTGATGGCGTTATCTGTTATAGGTCAAGCAGCTACAGATGACAGCTTAATAGGTCATCTTAAAACCAAGATATACACCCAGAGCTGTAGCTGCTGATTCAAGATCAAGTAACTAAGCACAGATGACACGCTTGGCTTTTAGGTGGCTACAGTGGATTGAGAATTCCAGTGTGAATATCAAATTGTGTCACGATATGATATATACACAGCTGAGACTGTTCACCAGAGATCGTGCTACTGCTTCGCCAAAGATCAAGTCATTTTCTAGAGAACTGTCAGCATCTGGAAAGCTCCCATTCTTTGCTGTTACTTGGGGCTCTGGATAGCCCACCACTTGCCAGCCCACTACCTGCCGTACAGTCACGAGCAGGCTCCACACTTAAGCCCTCTTTATTTGTCTTGTCTTAGTAGCTGTATCCAAATATAGGTCTTTTATTTTCAATTTTTTTCTTTGCAGACAGTTCAAAGCACTACTGACTTTTGTGCCAAAAACTAATGGAGGCATCCTGGGCTGCTCATCTTGCTGCTTCATTTTGTCCTCTGTCTGGCATTAACTGGCTTGCCCTGGACTGAAGAAAGCCTTGTGTGCTTTCCCCAAGGAGAAAACTTAGCATCACTAGGCCATTGCCAAAATCTGAAATGCAAACAAAAAACTTAAGCCTGAACCAAACATATCTAAGACAAAAACAAAAGATGTCTCTATTGCTGAGAGATTTCTGCTCCCTAGCCTAAGTGTAGCTGGTGCCCACAATATTCACATTAACTCCATTTAGAGCAGCGCAAACAGCTGTGTGCACGCTGCATGGCACCTAATACAGGTCCCTGTGGCTGAAAACCATTATTACTATTTTTCAGAGGATTTATGGTTCCAAATACCTGTATTGGTATGAGGGCAGACCCAGTCGAATGGTAGTTTGATAGCATAATACCAAGGGGGAGAAAGGTTGCGTGTCCTTGGACAGGGCGTGAGGGTATGTGAGCACTTGAGGGCAGAAAGTGTGCTGGAAAATACTATGTAGGACAGGCACATCCCAGTCTGGGTATGGTCTCAGCTAGTGTGCTTATTTGAAATGTTCTCCTCAGCAAATCACCTCTACATCCACACCTGGCTTTTTTCGGAGGAAACTAATTGGTTTGCTCCATAACAGGGTCCAAACAAACTAACATTGATAGGGTTTGCATGATCAGGAGATAGGGACTTAACAGCTTATCAGGGAAGTGACAGTGTGGACATACCCAGAGATTCTCATTAATGGAAAAGAATTGTTTATTCTACATATAAACATCCCAAAATGTTAATTAAAACCCCAAAACCCCAAGCAAAAACCTTCCCCAAAACCACAATTACTCAAGGCTTTTGGTCTAGATGAAAAGAAACACACATTTCATCTTTTACAAAACAGCAGGGCCCCTTTTTGCCACTGGCAACTGTCAGTCTTCAGGTAATTTCATAATAAGACCTGCATTACAGTCCTTGAGAAGAGTGAGGGTTGGCCGGAATAAAAAAAATTAAAAGCCTTCAGTAAAAGGCAGAGTGAGAATGAGCTTAATTTATAACCCTAATGTAAAAATTCTTTGTGCAGAAGAGATGGTAATGAAGACATTATGTTGGGCAAGTCCAATACAGAAGATTGTTTATGTAGATACAAGCATTAGAGAGGACAGAATGGAAGTAATTTCCCTAGGAAAGAAATCAACAGCCTTAAATGCCTCTTTTGCAGAGACAAAAATGGTATTAGACTTCTAAAGTTGGACTTCCCTGTTTTCTTGAGAGGTAATTAAATTATTTGCTTGTTTTGTCCAGTACGCTTGGATTTTTTTTTTCTATGTCATTAAACAATGTCAATGTCATTTTGCTCCTGCCTGCTCCCTCGGGTGGCCTCTGGCCCTGTTTCATCCCCTGGGCTGCCGATGGGTCCCATTACAGACTCACAGAAGGGTAAGGGTTGGTAAGGGTTTTGACTACCTCCAGAGCAGGAGACTCCACGAGCCCTGCATTGCCAGCCCTTGGCTCTGCCTGCCGGCACGCGGCTGTGCCCCCTCAGCGAGGCAGTGCCCGCGCTGGGGTCACCTCGGCTTCCAGCACGTCCCCGCTTGCAGAGCAGCCCTGCTCTGTCCGTTCTCCACATGCCCAGGTTCAGGATGTAGATGGCTGTGTACCAGTTTTAGAAAAAGGATCTGCCAGTTACATCATCTGAACATGAATCAGCTTGGTGTAATTGCGACATGCATTGGGATGTACATTTCTGCCCAGTGATTTCCGCTATTATATTTGCACTCTTGGTTGTTCCTGCCCAAGAGTACCCTTGATACTTGTTCTATTCAGCTACATTTCTTAAAACAACTTTAAATTCTAACTCAATTGTTCAACCCATTTGCATTCCTCCTCAACCCTTTAACACCTGTACGCTTGATAAGTGTACAAGTTATTCCCTCAGCTAAATTGTTAATGAATAAATAAATAATAATTATTATTAAACTATTAATTAAAACATTACATGATACCCAGGAGAGTGTCTTGGACAATCACAAGTGGTGCAAGCCATTATCTCGACAGTAGTTGTTATAATGAGTTATTAAGATGTGTTTTCTAAATAAAGCTTTCCAGCCAGTGGTACTTGCTCTTTCTAATATTTTCACCCAAGTCAGATTTATTACTTTGTGTCTGTGCAGCGTTAGAAGCTTGTCCTGTAGTTACTAGGATTTCTTGTAACAGCAGTTGGGGGAAAATGCTATGACAACTGATTGGGCTATATCTGTAAACAATACAGATGTTGTCCAAATTTGCCTATATCCCCCAGTGGTTGAGATACCACTAAACCACAGACCGAAATCTTTCCCAGAGATCATCTTTTGATAATAGACCTCTCTGTTTCAGTTGTCTCTCCCTCTGTTTCAGAGCACCCCCTTCTTGTCAGTGACTCAGTGAACCGCAGTCATCGCAGTGAGTTAGGAAACTTGTACTCTGTGGGCTCCATCACCGCCTCCTACAGCGGTTTGTCCAAGCCGTGCTGATCTTTTGTAATCTAGCACAAAGCTAAGGATAAGAGAACGATTACTGATAGCTACTTTTTTTTCCATATTGAATTTCATAGATAATCTTATGCTTAGTACAAATAAACTGAATAGGTTTAATGCTATCAAATCAACAGTTCCTTTTCTCCCAGAGGAAGGATCACCCTTCTTCAGCAAATATCCAATTGTGGCCCAAATCTATGAATCTCGAGTCTAATGAATATGGTTATGATACAAAGAAATCATCTACACTTAAAACTGTAAAATGTTTGTTTTTCATATATTGCAGCAGCCCTACAATAAGCGTTACGCACGCTGGCTTCTGGACTCGGGGAAAAACAACAGTCACGATGATTATTGCTGCCCACACAGAAAGTTTTTCAGTCAGGGCAGTGTCAGTGCTTTCACGTGAGTGCAATCAGTAGCAATCCAGGAAGTCAAAAGACCAGGGAACTCAGACAGCTGAGGATGAGGAGAGCGTGGTCTGCCTGCAGCCTAGCTGCTGTGAGGTAAGAACGATGGTGAGTCTGGGAGAAAGAGGGAAAGAGAAGACGCGGTGTGATGCTGAAGTCACGCTATGCTGCTGACCTTAAGAGTGATTCACCGAGTACTGTGTCCTCTGTTAGAGGTAGGAAGCAATAAGCAGAGAACATTTGGCGTTCCTGTCCAGGAAAAGACCCAAACCAACTGTTCTCTCCTCATTCAGCTGTTGTAGGACCAGCTACAGATAGCTCCAGGAAGGAAGTGTTACTACAGTGAAAAGGAATGAAACTTGATTGAAAGAAACTTTCATTCCCAGTATTGTGAAAAAAGGGGGAAGAGGAGTCTGACTGTTGTCTGTTTGCCCAAAATTGTTATTGCAGACATGACTACGCAGTTACAGGTGTAGTAGTTAAACATTCATAAATTCTGTTTTGAAGGTCAAACATTTCTAAAATTGTCAAATTTTTGATTATGACTTACAGCAGCAGAGTTCAGAAGTTCTCCTCGAGTCAGGAGAAGCTGCCAAACGCAACTACATTTGAACAGGTACAAAGTACCCTTTGGGGGAATTCCTGGTTTTGTGTTACCATAAAACATCCATCAAATTCTAATCACCTCTCATTACTGCACAAGCTGTAGCTTTTCTGGGTTAGGTTAGCCCGTACAGTCCTTCCCACCTAATCTGCCCAAAGTTTACATAAAGGCTCTGACCGTTCTGTGACTCTCTTGGTCTTCATTTCTGCTTTCCTTTCCTCTTCCTCCAGCAGGTCACATTCCCAATGTTCCTTCCTAATTCATTGCAACATTTTGTTTGTTCATATGGGTTTTATATTTGGCATCTGTGAAATCTGTATGTGTGCTTGTGTACATACGCATATAAACACACACACATATGTATATACGCAAGCAGGTAGCTAGATCACCTTAGCCCCTCTTTGCACCTCATAATGAAAGTCTTGAGGGAATAAGCTATCTGTGAAATCCAATATTGCCTGTGGCAGAAAATGACCTAACCATTTAGCACAGAGGGGATAACTGCTGTGTTTGCACGTGGGCCAGCTGACTTGCTGACACCTTTTTGGATGTTTCAAACAGCTGTGTGCACGATTTTGCAATCAAACCTTTGTATTTTCCATCATCAACAAACAAACAGTTCCGTCAAAGCCCGAAACAGTAATGCTGTCATTGAACACTGTGGAATAATTGTTTCTTATAAAATGCAGTGAATTAGGCCCAAGATGGTGACAGATAATTTCTATGGAACTGAATTTAGGTGGCCATTTTTTCTCTTTGACAAGCCCTATCTTCAGCTTGGGGCTGCCTGCCACTCAGAAAAAAACCTTTCCAAATTCAGCTTGCATTTCGACAAGACAAAATGCTGCTTAAATATATTCATCAAGGCTACTTGCTTGTCTACTGATGCAGTTTTTCTAAAAACTAGTGCTTTATAGAAATACTCTAATTTTTCAGTGAAGTCAGTGACATGGGAGCCTTTAGCTCAGACTTTTTGTGGCGCTGAGCTGCTGATGCTTCATGATAGAACAAGCCGTGCTTGCTATTTGAAACTAGCTACCCAGCCTTTATTCTCGGGCTCTCTGCCTCTCTCCTGCAGAAAAACTGCAAATGCATCCACAGAGATGCACAGCTGTAAGAGTCAAACCCAGTTTCAAAGCTCTTCCATTTCCAAGTAAGCCTCCCAAAGTACATTGTGATACACTCCTACTGTAGCCAAAGGAAACTCAAAACTGTTTCGTCAATTCTTAGGATGTCTAGGTCTGCATAGTTTACTGTAGTCCCATGTGCTTTTCTTCCTCCAGGAATTGAAGGAGAACTGAGAGCATAAAGGGAGCGTGAAGGAAGCAACCGCCCGTTCCCTTCTGTTGTTCCATCACTAATTTGTAAGATCAACCATTGTGAAAGTAACACTTGAAGTTCAATACATATAATACACATTCCCAACATTTTCTGAAATGTGCCCAGGTTTTAATTAAAATGTGAAGCATGTACACTGAAGGACTTGCTTCTCTGCCAGGAGCAACTGCCTTGTGCAACTTTCCCACCATGGACATCAAATATCAACTGGAAAAAAATACTTTTTGTTCTTGCATTGAAACTTCTCCAACTTTATTACATTTGGAAACATAATGTAGTAATAGAGGGCAACATTATGTCTAATATATATAATTAGTTTGCAAAAAAATATAACCAGGGGACACATTTTTGATAGAATCATTTCTTCACACAATAGTTGCAGAATAATGGATCACATTGACTGATCTTTCTTGCTAAATGCTATGACAAAGTAAATGAGCATTTGTATAAAAATGCCATAACAGTTGAAGCTTGAATTAGAGAGTCTGTAACCTTTGTTTGTGATCATAAATTACAGAGAAACCCTGTAGGCAAGAATGTAATGTTAAAAAAAAAAAAAGGCATCCAAAGCCAAGAGATACAACCCATCAACTTCTGAAAGTGCATTATATTGTGCACCTAACGTTAATCACTTAAGAATCTATAGTACAAATTGCCTCCAGCAGTTTCTAAAGTTATCTCACAGGTTAAATGGACACCCACAGGTGGAGATTAGTCATTTAAAAGACAAAGATATAAAACCTGGTTTTAAGTACTAAAGTCTGTTTTAAAGTCAATTTTTCTTTCATTTTGAAGCTATGCATCCCCTCTGCTCTCCCCATTTCTGGGTGCAGGGCTAACACTAGAGGTAAGCCACTGAATCTGGCAGTATTTTATTTCATTTATTTATTTTTCCAATCAATAACTTAGAATTAGGGCAAAAAGGTGTTACTCTTTCAGATCCAATAACTTCAGTTGTAACTTCTAACAGATATGCATCAGTAAGTTATAAAAGAAATCTGAATTTTAATCACTTATGCCCTTGTAAACACTAAAAGTAGTGGTATGTCATCCTCAGATGTGGAATTGGCACAAAATGCCATGAGCACCTGAGAGATGTCATGTGCAGTGGGAGCCTGTTTTGTCTGTAATCCCAGCTCAAGAGGACTCTTAGTATTGAAAAGTCAGGTTCTACAAGCCGTAAGTGACTCCTGAGCATATTCTGTTAGCCCTTTCATTTGCTGCCTAGATGAAAAAACAGGTAACTTGGAGCTTATAGGGAAAGGGATGGGATTCTGGGCTTGCATATTTGCAGGTTTCACTGAAGGCAATGAGAGCTGCAGAGACCAAAACTTCTGGGAAAAATAAAAACAACAGAGGCTTGATGAATCTCTTCTTAAGAAAGCCGAATTTCTGGCTTACCTAAAAGTCTGTTTTATTATTGTATTAAAATTTCATAATGGCTTGGAGTTGATTACCTTTTTTCCCCCTCCTTTGACACTCCAAGCACTTCAGTCTCCACAATCAAAATGAAGAAACTTTCAGATATTTATGACAGGCTTGGCAGAAATCTGGACTTGGCAGAAATCACACCAAAGAAAGAAGGCACTATCATGCCTGTGAATAGTAACTGTGAAGGGGCAGAGGTACCAAGAGTAGTGTGCTTCCAGTACCTTAAAACGACCTGATGCAAAGATTGCTGCTGTATCTTCTGCAGTGTTCAGACAGCAAAGTTGCCAGTGTTACTAATGCTTCAAGCAGCGTTGCTTAACCACTTAACCACTCATGTCCTATGCGCAGAGAAAGAATGCCCCCTACTTCCATATTCCCGTTTCATGCAACACTGCAGAAAGTTAGTGAGCAATGTCAGCACACAGCAGTTTGTATTTGCCTCTTGGGTCAATGGATCTTAATATTTAGCAGACTAGAAATAAACAACTAATGCATATTCTAACCCATTTTCAATAATAACAAGATAAATGACAGGTGAATATAAGTTTTTGGAAGAGGAATTCAGAGGTGTAATCACAATGATCAGCAGTTAAGAGCAGAAGCATATGCCAGGCACTTTGAAGGGAACATAGGGTCCTGTCTGTCATCTTTGACTACTGAGACCAGTCTCCAAGCTAAGGTCCCTAAGGTATATGCCCAAGATTACGTGTCGTAAACCTCCTTCTTCCTTTCTTCACCATTGTTTGTAGTCCACTGCAGCTCTAAAACTGGAATCACAAGTCCCATGCTTGGCCACTCTCAGGTTGCTATGTGTGCTTATGCAGGTGTATACACGCATGTACGTACAGGGAGGTAGACCAATACACGAATGACTTCTCAGAAAAGAAAGAAACAAAATCAATGAAGAGCTACAGAGTCTACACTAAGCTAAGTTTTTCCTGAGTTAAACTTGGAAGTTTAGTTTGTATTTTACAGCAAAGTTGAGGTCAGTAATTTTTACCAGCTATGCAAACGATACTTTCATTTTCTCTTATTTTATGAGAATAAGGGAGTCTTTTCTCCATATATATGCTGATTTTTTTTAATTGACCTCATTTTTATTTTCCTCAGGTAATTATCTGCTGGGTTAGTACTCCAAGAAGAAGAATAGCTAATAGTAGAGAGAACAAATATTTATTAAATTATAATATCTAACAAAACAAAGAAATATAATCTCCTAAAGTTGGTTTTCATAATGTGCAGGAAGCCTGGGGTTGCCCAGTCTCATAAAGCACCCAACTAATACAGTGACTGTATAAAATTAATAACCTCTCAAACAAAAGCTTACTGGATTAAGAAGCCATACAAATTGTGCAAACTGTAAAAACCATGGCATGTTTCATCACTGAAATGGAAACTAAATAATTACAGGGCTGAGAAATGCCACTTGATTATTTGGGTGACCTTGTCTTGGCAAGATCCACAAGTTGAATTAGGATGAAAACAAGAGACAGTTCACTTGTTAACATCATAAACTAAAGAGATTCAAAGCCTACTTGGATTTCCAGATGTGAATGCCAGCATACCAAATCAATCGGCATACAGGATTGCATGTGTGTAGCATGCACACGTCTATGTCATATTAGATCTCATCGGCAAAAATTAAACTAAGGAAAAGCAAACTCAAAGGGATGCTGCCACATGAAATCTCATCTACGTTCAGGTTAATAAAACAAGTAAACATATTTGCAAGGCTGGTATGAACTAGGAAGGTTTACGTTCCTCAGTCCAACTTGAGGATAAAGCAGAGAGAGTCCTGCTCTGTTCGAAACCCCAACATTTCAAGTTCTCCGGCAGCACAAGAGAAGCTAATTAACGAAAACCAAAGGATGACAAAATGAAGCCAGATAAGCCATAAATATCTACATATATAAGCACACAGCAAGCAAGATAATAAAAAGTTAGCTAGATTTACCGTTTTAATTATCCAAGTGGGTGNGCGGCGCGGCGGTGCTCGGTGCGGCGGTGCTCCTCCACCCGCGCTGCCCGCGACTCCCCGGCAGCCGTGGGGATGCGCCTACCTGCCGGGTGGTGTCCCGTCCCCCTCCTCGCTCCGGTGCAGCGTGCCGTGGGGAGGGACGTCCCCCCGCCTGAGCGCGCAGGGAGCAGCAGGGGTCCCTTGCGGCGGCTGCCCTGCGCTTGTGCCACCTTCCCCGCTGCCCCAGCCGGACNCTACGTTCAGGTTAATAAAACAAGTAAACATATTTGCAAGGCTGGTATGAACTAGGAAGGTTTACGTTCCTCAGTCCAACTTGAGGATAAAGCAGAGAGAGTCCTGCTCTGTTCGAAACCCCAACATTTCAAGTTCTCCGGCAGCACAAGAGAAGCTAATTAACGAAAACCAAAGGATGACAAAATGAAGCCAGATAAGCCATAAATATCTACATATATAAGCACACAGCAAGCAAGATAATAAAAAGTTAGCTAGATTTACCGTTTTAATTATCCAAGTGGGTGGTTTGTTTGGGTTTGGCTTTTTTTGGAAACGTCGGGAGCTGTTCTCACGAGGACTCGTCTACACGCATCCGCACCGCGGCAGGCGCCGGAGCGCGGAGAGCAAAGCGCTTCCCTCCGCAGCCACCGCTCCCCCCCCCCGCCAAAAATNAGGGGGGGTGTGTGTGTGTGTGCCCTGGTGTACCCTAAATGGGGTGGAAAGGCTTCTGCTTAGTCGTTGTCATTTCAGGCTCTGCCTTGTAGGGGGGAAGTAGGGGAAGGAAGGTGTGTTTCAAGCACCCGACTTCTGTGGGATTTTGGATCCTCAGACGTGCGCGCTCACGGATGAGAGTGTCAGCCTCCTCCAAAATACCATGACCAGGCTCTGAGGAAGAGGTGCCAGGCTGCATGTGATGTAATGCAGAGGTGGACAAGTACGTGCCTTCTGCAAAGGCAAAAGAGCAGCTGGCTGAGTCATATATTTGGTCCAGGAGAATTTGAAGTTGAGTGATACCTTAGGGATGTGTTTAGACGTGCTTGGGTGGTAAGTGATCTGCTATCCCTGGGCTGAGCTCCAGGCTCTTCAGCTCCTACTAACAGTTGCACACCTATTCAGTGCCTTCTCTCTCTTCTAGGCACTCAGCACTGGGCCTCCAAAAGATGTCTCAGTGATTGCTTCTAGCCCATCATCTGAGGAGGCTGAGTACCACACAGACGACCTATTTGCAAGCGGTGCTTTGAGCTTCTCTTTATATGCTGTGTGCAATTCACTTCCCTGATGCATATTTTACTTTGGTACTAAGTAATCCTGGGTACTAGTTAATACTCTTTCCTTTAGCTCATGATGTTTGTTGTTTGCTTGGACCTCTGTTTATACAAGTCTTTAAAGCAAACCAAAACATGGTTCAGTGAAACCAGCCCCTACATATGGTTGCAAACTTTTATTCCTCAAAACCTTAGAAAAGCTGAAAGTGCTAGAAATTAACTTATACCTTGGGTTATTCAACAAGGCAAAGGAAAATCTTTATAAATAGCAGCTCTAACTACCTGCATCACACAGCCACATTGCAGTTACATCGGTCTAGTTAGAGGCAGTCTCCCTGAACTCTTTGGTATCTGCCAGCTTCTGAGGTGGCTGCTTAGGATGTATCTTCTGCAGGCTTTTAAGTTCCAGTTTTATATGAGCTGAGCACAGGTTTTTCTTTTGCAGGTTTTGGCAAAAGTGAATGCAGTCATCTTCTCCCTCAGCTACCAGTCACATGTATCTCCTGCTATTGTTTGAATTAATGAATGAAGTTTTAATTATACCACAAGTGACCTTAGAAATAGCAGAGGTTAAGCAAAACAGTCCTGCTCCATCCGCTGCTCCTGGTGAGTAAGAGTTGACTGTTTATGATTAACCTGTGTTCACTCTATGGTCTGCATCTGGCTTCAGATTGATGCCATTGCACTCGGTCTGATGGGAACGTGGAAGTGCCTCCCTAGAACTGACAATTTAGTATACGATTTTTCTGCAGTGCCTACAAACCTTTTAAAAAAATTCTGCTAGGGAAAATTGCTCGAGTGACATTGATGGTGGCAGAAATTCCCAAAACCGTGTGCAAGGGCATTGGATGTCACAGCGGGAGCAAGTAGTCTCTCAGCTTCTTCTTTGAATATCTCCTTAAGACCTCTTGCCTCCTGTAGTGTTTGCTTTGGGTTTGCTCATTGCTACTCTTTGTTCTTTGTGTGTTCTTACAGTTTCAAACTGTGGCTCGATCTCAGATTGCACTTCATGAGCAAAGCTGCCCCCTACTCAGTGTAGTGGCAGCTTTATCAGCTGGCATGCCTTATAGCAGTAGCTTTGGAAGTAGCAAGAAGGGGCTTTTCTGTTTTGATTATAACAAGTCGCAATTTAAAGCTTATTTTTCAGAGAAAATTCTTTGTTGTGTTCTTTTACATAGGAACGGTCATACTGGCTCAGGCAGAAAGTCCTTCTAAGTCCATTGTCTTCTCTGAGATGAGAGCTGGCAGTGGGTACTTAGGAAAAGAGTGTAAGACCTGTGCAAATACAGAGAGATCCTTGTCCCAGTACACCCTTTCATCTTGCTGAAGCTTAGGCAATACAAGTTTGAAATGCTGGCTATGCCTTTGTATGTAATCACCTTGAGGGATATTTTTTATAAGAGTGTCTACAGACACTTTTTTAACAAATTTATACTTTTGGTATCTACTCTATCCCTCCAGCAAGCTGTTCTACAGAACACCTAGCCATTGGGGTTATGAACAAGTATTTCTTGATTTTTTTAAACTTCTATTTAGAAAAAAGCATATGTCAAAATGACATTGGGAAAGTTTTACTTAGCTTAGGTGATATTTGCATTAGTTTAGATAAAGCCATTTAATCCCCTGCATTTGGGGAAAAAAAAAAAAAAAAAAAAGGTCACCGAACAGGTAATAGCTGCATACAGGGTCATGACATTTACTGGAGGAAGAAGGCCCACACTGCTTAGGTACTTAGATCTCAAGTTTCCTGAGATTGTTTTTTCACCCTGAGTTTCCACAGCACCTACTACATTGAAGTCTTGATCCTGGACTCAGGCTCCAAGGCACAATGACAACACAAATAATAATAATGGACTGTTTGAATGATAAATAAAAAAACAAATAAAAAATTGGTGTGGTGGCTGGGCTGTGGATGCAGAACACTGTTGAGCTTTGTGCATGCATTTTAGTCCCTTTCTGAGAGACTTGATGCAGAGAGAAGCATTGTCTTAGATGAACAATAACAAAATTGGGTTCCTTGGATTCAAGATTGCATTCCTTATCTTTTGTTTCCAAACAATGCTCATCATCAGTGATGATGTTAGTCCCAACTTCTTCCTCGAGCTGACAGAGTTGGTCGCCAGTATCTCAGAAATTTGTTCAGAGACAATTCTCCAGGTATGTCTGTGGCCAGGAGGATCCCAAGAGGGATTTCTGTCCATTTTAGTATAAACTCTCCACAAACTAAATCAGAAACTCTGGATTGGAAGACGTCAGCAAGGCTACAGAAGATTGGCATGAGTCACGGTCACCCTCCACTTGAAAAGATGGCCTTTTTCAGCTCTTTGCGTATATCACCTTGGGGCACGGGGGCATTCAAAGCCTCAGGAAGCATTGTGACATATGGAGTTACTTATTCCCTGTGTGTGCCAGCTAGTGGCCTCTCCAGCATCTCAGCTCTCCCTCCCCAGGGCTGGTGTGGTAGATGATAATGAGCTGGTGTGTAAAGCTGGTGTGGGAGAAGAGTGGGGAAGGGAATCCTCAGTTTACCACAGTGTTTGAATTTCCAGTATCCAGCCATGAAGTCCAGGTTGCTTTCCTCTTTGTCTGGAGACTCTGCCTCACATCAGAATGGAGTGAATGTCTTAGAATCATAGAATCATAGAATCATCTAGGTTGGAAAAGACCTTTAAGATCATCAAGTCCAACCACTAACCTAACCTAATGAAGGATTTCAGCCGGTTTGTAAGCCACTGTCCCTTATAAGCTCTCCTCCCTTCTGGATGCTACAGACTTGCTACATTGGAAAGTCTAGGGCCTTTTTTAATCACATTTCAATCCCCCTTGTGCAATAAATCAGATGGATAATTTGTGTTTCCTGTGTGGCATTCCTTTGTTTTCAGGGTCCGTTTCTTTCTGGGATGTTTCTTTCCAGGGTCTTTAAGAAGCTTTAGTTGTTCCCTGCTGCTTCATCCTTTCCCATTCACTGATGTAAATCTGGTGGCTGGGGTTTGCTGACAGCTGCCTTTCCTCTCTGCCTGGATCATATCCACAAGCCTGGAGGTCAATCAGGTGGGGATGCTGTTTTGTTTTGTTTTGGGTTTTTTTCTTCATATACTTCCTCCTTGCCAGGCATGGATTTGAGAAAAGAAAGGCTTTTGTTCTGGAAAAGCATAATAGCATGCTGGTGAAGAGTGTGGTAAAGCTCACGCTTTTGTGCTGCAGGTGCATTAGGAAGTTAATGGGTAGCTACTATTCCCTTCTCCCTCCTCAGCTCGGGGTATGCCTGCGCAGACTTACAGAGCCACATATTTCCAGTAAACAAAGCAGGATCAGAGCAAGGACCTGAGCATGAGCATATTTTTGTCTATGCTCTTTAGTTTGTAACACACTCCTGGGCGTGATGGTAGCCTGTGCCAGCTAGCACTCTGAGATGATGCCCAGGCATAGTTCAGAGGACAGCACAGGCCAAGGGCTGTTTCTTATCGGCACTGTAGTTATTGCAAACTGGGGTGGATTTAAAATTAGCTGTATATCGACACAGTCAGTGGCAGCTTTAATGTATTTTAGCTGTGAGGATCTCAGCAGTATATTTTGTAGTAGGGAGTAGTGTGTGTGCATATAATACATTGGGATCATGAGAAGAGTCTTGTACTAGGTAAGAACAAGATGTGTTCTTCATTACCAAGATAATGGAGACAAGAGCGTTTAGTTACATAGCAGAAAACACCACCACAAAATTAGCCATTCATTTGTGAAGGACTTTTGTAGTTTTCTCCTACATGCACCTTGTCATGCTCTGCCTGAGTTGCCACATTCCCATCCTCTGTGACCTTGGGGATAGCCAGTAAAATCCCCAGTGAGGGAGGGCTGAGGTGCTGGCACCGGAAACCATAAGAGCTCTGTGAACTGTTTTGCACTGCTGAC
>VXBL01000362.1:356310-370833 GCA_013400195.1 Aramus guarauna | reverse complement strand
CCCCCCCCACGAAAACCTCACTGTGGAAACTAATTACGTGTGGTAGCAAGCTGCTACATGTTGTAACGTGGTATTTGCTGCTGCTGTTGGTACCTGACACCTCCCTGTTACCTTGCCTCCGTTGTGTTATCCTGCCGCAGCACGTCCGTCTTCAGAGAGAGGGACAAAGAAAGGTCTTAGTGAGGTTTTTACAGCTGTGATGGGAATGGGCCCCACCATGCCCTCAGGCAGAGCCACCCCTGGACATAACGCATTTTCCTTCTGTGGGGTGGAGAAGAGGCCCTGACCCCGCTTACGCAGACATAACCAAAGACACCAAGTACAAGACAAAACAGCTTAAACTGATGTAAGAAATTAATGTGGCAGATAGTGCAGCCAGAAGAGATTTCTTCCCACTGGGTTTATGAAAGGTAAGTGTAAAAGTTGTGGTTTAGTCTCTAGAGCCACACTGTTTTGGAGAAGCAGCTCCTCCTTGGCAGAGACATTTATCAAGGCAACAACTCAGCATTGCAGTAGCCTTTTCAATTTTTACTGCTTTGTCCTTAGAAGAGCTCTAATTGACCATCTTTCCCCTTTTGAAACCCCTCCACTCTTTCTGTCTCCTTTCTGAGCGTATCTATCCATTGCACGTATCCTGACTAGCTTGTATGGGGTGAAGGGAGACTGAATCAGCCTGACACAGAGATTTGGAGCAGTCTCAGCTTAAGGACAAAACCCCCTCAGAGCAGCGTGAGGGCGCTTAATGGGTGGCTTTGTGGTCAGCAGAGGTGAGAAGGAGCTTGCTGGACCCGCGGTGCAGCTGGCAGTGTTTGGCATCAGACCCATCTTTAGGAGCTGTTGCTGAGTCCCAGCATGACCTAGGGACTGATGCCTCATGGTTCTTGTCTTTTCTATTTCAGTATAAACAGCTACATGTTTGGGATAAAATATGATATGCAGATGCCAGGCTAACTTCAGTTAGATGACGGGGTTATGATGTTATTATTTACATTACATTGTCTAGAGAGTAGGGAGTGTAGCCTCATTGACTCTGCCTTGCAAAGCCATCATGGTAATGTGCTGTGCTGCGCCCTTAATGAGGGTCAGCGGAGCAGTTCAGCAGGGGCAGTGACAGACCATCTGTGGCTTGCAATACCAGGTGCTGGGCATCTCTCAAAATCAGCCTATTTGTTTGCATCCTTTAATTAAAACACTCTCAGTTCTCTTTAAGTCTGACTATTAAGTGAGAATGAAGATTGTTGGTTAGGAAAACAGCCGATCATTTTTACTTAATGAAATGTGTGTATCTCATTGCTGTGTATCTAGACAGGAACAAAGTGAAAATGTTTATCCTCTGTGAATAATACTTACACTCCACATATTCAAACCTGCTCTCATCACAGTGGCCATTGGATTAAGCTCAAGCATGCCCCCCAGCAGATTTAGCATGGTATATGGGGCAGGTCACGGTGGGTTACTCTTCTCCAAAGAAAAACAGAGAGGTCAAGACTCTCTCTTGGAAAAAGGAAACGCCACAACTTCTATGGAGACAGGATGGGAAAGGAGATGCACAGCACTGGGTAACTGAAGAACAAGAAAGAGTTTGGGACTTTAAAAAAAGAGAATGTTCTCTCATGATGGACAGGAATAGAAGAATACAATGTGAAGGCACTCAGAACAAACCCAAGAAATTTACTGTTACCAGGAAAAAAAATAAAATAAAATCATTAGAGAGTTTCCAGAATGTGAAAACTGAATATGACACACAGCTGAGAGGGAGGATGAGGATACTTATATCCTGTTTTATAACTAGATTATGTCAGGAAGAACTCTAATATCTCTTTCTTAGATTTAGTAACTTCCATTCCAGTTGCTGGGGTTTTAGTAGCTTTCTTCAGACCAACATATATCAATACGTATGTTCATGTAGTAAAAAAAAAACCTACAGAAGCTGGCAAAATCCCTATGCTTTCCTCCTTCCTTCAAAAGTGAGGATGTCCTCCATATTTCATATTTTTGTAAAGTTCAGAGACTGTGCAATACAATTATTCATCCAAAGTGTTAACTGCTTAAGATCTTAGGTGGATATGTCAGCCCTTAGTAAGTATCAAATCAATTCTTAATCATAATGAAGAAGATAGGAATCTGAGAGAATCTTTAGATGAGAGCCACAAGAGAAATCTTGATAATTTTCACTGCTAAATTACTGGGTAATTACATTTAACGGATTACTTCTTTAGGCAGATTGTTGTCTCTGGGAATGCATGTTTTTATTTTCTGGAAATTGTATTTTCCACTTGGCTGGGTGCTGCTGTTCTGTCAGCTGCTGTGATCACGCTTGCACACATGCACGCAAACACACAGAGGCTGCTATCGGAGCAGTGTGCAACTGGAAATGGATGGGTTTGATTAGCAAAAGGAAGAAATGCTAATTGCAGGGCAAAATGGTGTACAGTTTTGCTTATAGCTACAGGTAATAGTGTCCTTACTCAGCACATCATTAAAATGTATCTGCTACCTCAAGCTAAAGGCTTGCTGTAGCATGTAAAACAGGAATATAAACAACAACTTCAGACCTCAGCTCAGTAATGAAAAAAACCCAAGTATATCTTTTTTCCCCAAAGAGAAATGCTTTGCATAAATACTGATCATGAGAACTATTGATGTCAGTAGTGCTGGCAGAGATGTGTCAATGCTGATAAAAAAATCAGTGGCATGGGGATGACTTCTGAAAGTGACAAAAAAAAGCGCCTGGTGTCTACTTAAATACATACCAAAGTGCCAGTAACAGAATTCAACTCTGAAGAGGGAAAGCCAGCATTACGTTGAGAGAAAATATATTTCGTTCCACTTCAACACAATCTGAAGCAATTTTAGTTGAAGAAAAGGGAATGGACTAGTCTCTGCAGTGTTCCACTTTATTGTGCTTTTTCCTAATTTCTGCAGGCATTGCCTTTTCTCTAATTTATTGATATTCTGTTTGTTTATTGTGTGGGTATTTTTCCTGCAGTGTTGTGTCCTTTCTGTATTTCTTTGTCTCTGTCCCTTTTGTACATCATCTTTTTGCATGTTTGTTTGTTTCTATTTGCTTCTATTTTTCCTGCATTTTTCGATAGAATGATTTCTATTAAGGTACCATTTGGAAGCCTTGACCAAAGATGGATTGTCCACTGTGTAAGGACTGCAGACACTATTGGTAGGCAACAATCTCTTCTTTCAATCTGATTAGATAAAACAGCAAAAAGGCATAAAAGAGAACAAAAACACTGGCAGGTGAAGTAACTTCTTGGCTTTCTTACCTCTTGAAGCTTACTCATATTTACCTAAACAATTTTGCTACTTCTTTTTTTAATAGAGGGAAGGTTCCAAGCAATGAAATAACAATAGAGTTAAAATATATAATGTACCATATCAGCTGAGGACAAGAAAGCTGTGGACAATAGAGGAAAGGAAATTTCCACCTACTTAAAATGAAGAACTTCCCTTCCATATTATCAGTACTAAGAAACTGTGCCTTTGCTTTCTCAAATCCACATGCAGACATTTCAAAATCCTTGAGAACGAGCACATGTAAGCAATGCTAACTGCAAGAGTTAAACTATGTCCCATAACACGTTCTGATGTTATAACAGTCTTTCCCTTTGGATATCTTAAGAGAATTTTGTTCAGTCAGACTCCTTTCTAGAAAACCAGAGCTTCATTCCCTGCTAATAGGCTACCAGAATTTTGATAACATGCAACTTTGGTCTCTGCCCCAGGATGTTGTCTCAGTAGCAGGCTGATTTTGTTCTGATTCAGATTTGTTGAAGATTTCCTGAAGTCTGTGGGGCTCAGTCATTTTCACTGAGAAGAGTCTTTGTCATCTTGGAGATATTTTCAAAACTAATAAGAACTTCATGAAGTGAGTAACTGCCTTCTCCCTGATGTAAAAAAAAAAAAAAAAAAAAAGAGCAGGTCTGACAATCTAAATCTTATAAGTAGCTAGATCTGTTTTCTGCAGGAAAGAAAAAGTCATGACATCAGTCTTCAGGAAGGCCAGAGGAGGTATCTACATAATCTTATTAAAATGAACTTAGGATTCATGCTGGAGAAGGAGCAGAAAAAGAGAGCCAAACAGAAGAGGAGCAATAGCTAAAGGAAAGCACGTCTTCCACAGTGGGTGAATGGTGTGTACGCATTTGTCTCGGTGCTCTCAAGTCCAGCATCACTTGCGCTAAGTCTTTTTCTACATTTTTCATGGACATTTGTGCTGATTTTGACTGAGACCAATGTGACTTTTTCCATAGCTAGATCAGTATTTGCTACTGCTTGCTTCCACCAAGTGCCAAGACAGCAGGAGTTCTTGAAAAAATCCTCCTCCCCTTCCCTTATCCTTCTTAATCTAGAAAGATACTGACAAATTTCCAACCCACCCTGGCAATAAATAGCTGCTACTTGTTCTTTTAAAGAAATCTTTGTATGTGGTTCTGAGTGACTAAAAAGTAAATAGACCACAGAAGATAGATAACATTTAATTCAAATTAAAATTATTAGGGTTTGCTCAGACATCTCCGAGTCTTTTTGTTTTCTGCTACCTTGATTCATATTTAGAAAATTCCATTGGAAAATGAAAAGCCCAGGGACATATTTATTGCAGAAGTTTTGAATCTTCCATTATTAAACAACTTGACTGATCGCATTGTTCTTAAACAGACTGAGCTCAGGTGAGGACATGGAAGAATAGATGAGACAAATAGTCTAATGGCTTCTGAATAAATGCATCTTTCAATGACAACATTTGCTTTTAAAGATCCCACACTCTGAAATAGCTTCTTGCATCATTAATGAATAGTGTTTAGCTGGCTGATTGTTCACCTTCTTTTGTGCAAGAGCTTTGTGGATTTGCTTTGCATACAGACTATGGAATGAATGTTTTTGAGATTTTAAAATCCCTGTTTTCTAAAAAAGCAGCTTTGTCACCAAGTTACATCTCTGAAAATGTGTAACTTTTTTTTTTCCCCCAGTTTCTTGGCTTGCAAAAATGTAAATCATATTTTAGGGCCCCCACCAATCTATCCGTATGCTTTCCTCTGTGAGTGAATAAGCATAGTCTTTCAAAGCTCAGATGAATTTGAAACTGTAAAAAGTTCTGCTAAAAGAATATAGGAGAAGTTTCTTTTGTGATATTTTCTAAGTAAAGCACTAGATTACTTCTTTATTTTTCAAGAGATATTTGTAACTTTGTAAGTGATGCTAAAATTGCCATGGGAAAGTATTGGTGGTTAGCGTGTTTTCTAAAAAAAAGAAGAAACATAGATTTATATTGACCATGATTGATTACATGAGATCCTCAAGATCTGAGGATGGTAAAGTTCATGGTCGTTCACTTCAGTCAGCCTTCCAGTTATTTACAATGGAGCGAAACCTTCTAGTGACAGTTGCCTTTCTCCACAGACAAGAGGATTGGGGAAGTTACTGGCAATTCTGCCTCTACCCTGAAAAACTTTAGCCACACATCCAAGCATTTCCCAATAGATAAGCACCTCTCAAGTTTTCTGCCTTTTATCACTCACCCCTATGTCTTCCCTCTTTTTTGAGAGATGATGGGCTCCCTCTGTCATCATGGAACTTTGAACGTTTTTCTTTCATACATTTCCCAGAAACATCCACTTTTCTACATATTTTTTCTCTCCCTTCATTTGTATTTTTCTGACTCTTCTATCTTGCAAACCCTTGCATGCATTCAAAAGTTTTAGACCTTCACCTGCTCCGTCATAGAGAAAGACGCCTTCTGAGGCATGTTCTTCACTGTAATTCCTGTGCTGTGCATGTGTTTTGCTTTCTCAGGCTCCATTCCACTCCCTCACCTCTAATAAAATCTTTGATCTTAAGATTTAGTGGGGACGATCTTTCAAAATAATTTTCATACACCTAAGGGTGGCTCTTGCTTCCTACTCCTGTTTTGTCTTAGAATATTTAGGAGGAATAGTAAAATATGATTAGGAGATCTGTCACATCCATAATCTTGAGAATTATTTGATACAGGAGCAACCAGTGGCTCATTAGTTTGTTCCTGGCATTGTCTTTGTGAAGTTCAGCTACTGCTTTGTTTGAACTTTAACCATTGTCCTCTTGCTGTTACTTTTATGAAACTATCTTTGCAAAGAACGAAGAAAGTCTGAGGTGAAAACTAAGGTTCCTCCTAAGTGTATTTTTTTGTCCACAAAAAGACTTGCAGATTGGTTTCCTGAACTTTTACATGCATCTAAGAACATGGAAAATTCATTCACCAATCTGTTGGAAGGTTTTTATGAGGGAAATCTTTTGCAGTTAATTATAAAACACACTCAAACCTATAAATACATTATTTTGAGTTTATAAATGTAACAATTTATCTGCTTTGTGGACTAGGAGGAACTTGAGGCCAGGGAGCCAGCTGGCTTTGTTTGCTATCAGATCCAGCTGGGAAATAGCAGGTGATTTCTATAAAGGGACAGAAACAAAGTAGGTGGGTTTGGTTGTTTGAAGGGGGTGGGGGCTGAAATGCCTGCAGCCTGCCTTGGCCAGGTGCGTGGCTGGGCTCTTTGCTTCAGCAGTACAGCATGTCCTGAAAAACAAAACCTTGGTGGCCCTTCTAGTCCTCCTGGGCAAGCTGTTAGTTTGCTTTGGAGCTCTGCAACTGAAAGGTTTAGCTATTGAAAGAGAAGGGAGTTTTAGAGTTGGCACCTGAAGTGGCAGCGTTCAGGCTGTAGGCAAAAGTTTTGGCCTGTTGGATGCCAGGGAAAAGGCAAGTACAGCTGAGTTCACAATGTATCTCTCATCTGTTGCACCGAAGTCAAGGTAAGATGGTTCCTAGCTGATATGTTTGCATTTTGCTCAGGTTATGTGCAGAAGAAGGTAGCACCTGGCTCCTATCTCTGCAGGGTCTCTCTTGCAGGGTATGGGCTCCAGCCTGACCCAGGGCTGCTGCAGGGGCATCTCATGTGAAATGTAGGTGCCCTGGGGTCTTGGCTTTGTTAGTGATCTCCACGTCACTGTTGCATGATTCTCGGGGCTGTTTTATGAAGCAATGTAAAGATGGCTTTGGTGCATGTTGTGAATGCTGTACCTAATGGTGAGGAAATGTCTGATGTGGAGTACTTAGTTTTGTTGCTAAGATCCTGTTGTTAGTGGCTGGGGGGGTCTTTAATGGGAATGTCTGTGCCTATAACCTAAAGGGCATGAGTTCTACTGTTCTGCAAAGTTTAAGCTTCATCAGAGCATGCTTTTAAGAATGTAAAATTATATTTTACCATTAAACCTAAATGTTTGGAATTAAGGTGGTCAGATGTTTTGATGTTCTGAAAAGGCTTTTCTCTAGCTCTTAGCACATTAATTTTTTTTTTCCCCTTTGTAAAAAGTATTTAGCCTAAATCAAATCCCATGGGGGGAGGTAGAAATATGAATAGGTCGGAGGTTGGATTTATCAAGATTTTTTTTTTTAATGAAATATGAAAGAGAAGGGAGAGGACTTTACTAATCTAGGACTTCGCTGAGGTGAGAGCGAGGTTGGGCAAGAGTAACTGGTTCCTTTTCTGTATTATCACTTGTACTTAATGAAAGTTTTGGAATGCTGCTGAAAATGCAAAACTTGCAGTGCTAGCCTATTTTCACACTTATTTTCCTAAGAAAGGCTGTCCTTTTATGATAACTCTTTCAGTATAAGGTTGGGAAAACAAATAGTTCATTGGAATGGCACCTAAGGTATTTTTGAGAGATTGTGCCAGAGACTTCTGAATTCTAAAATGTCTTTTTAGTATCTATCTGACTCTTCCTACTCTTCCAGTATTTAAAGCTGACTTTCCTTTACGCTTTCTTGGAGTACTTAAGTATACTGATCTTTAGGATATGCTGTTTATAATATATTGATAATGATCCAACATATATTCAAGTAAAGAACAATACCTATTTTTCATAGAATCATAGAACAGTTTGGGTTGGAAGCGATCTCAAAGACCATCTAGTTCCAACCCCCCTGCCATGGGCAGGGACGCCCTCCACTAGACCAGGTTGCCCAAAGCCCCTTCCAACCTGGCCTTGAACACTGCCAGGGATGTGGCTCCCACAGCCTCTCTGGGCAACCTGTTCCAGTGCCTCACCACCCTCACAGGAAACAATTTCTTCCTTATATCTAATCTAGATCTACCCTCCATCAGCTTAAGGCCATTACCCCATGTTCTATCACTACACTCCCAGATAAACAGTCCCTCTCCAGCTTCCCTGTAGGCTCTTTCAGGTACTGGAAGGCTGCTATAAGGTCTCCCATGAGCCTTCTCTTCTCCAATCTTAACAACCCCAACTCTCTCAGCCTGTCCTCACAGGCGAGGTGCTCCAGCCCTCTGATCAACCTTGTGGCCCTCCTCTGGACTCTCTCCAGCAGCTCCATGTCTCTCTTGTACTGGGGCCCCCAGAGCTGGATGCAGTACTCCAGGTGGGGTCTCACAAGAGCAGAGTAGAGGGGCAGAATCACCTCCCTCGACCTGCTGGTCACACTTCTTTTGATGCAGCCCAGGACACGGTTGGCTTTCTGGGCTGCAAGTGCACAATACCAGGTCATGTTGAGCTTTTCTTGTCCACCAGCACCCCCAAGTCCTTCCCAGGGCTGCTTTCAATCCATTCTCTGTCCAGCCTATAGTTGTGCTTGGGATTGCACTGACCCACGTACAGGACCGTCCAGATGGCCTTGTTGAACTTTGGTTCACACAGGTCCACCTCTCAAGCCTGTCAAGGTCCCTCTGGATGGCTTCTCTTCCTTCCAGCATGTCAATTGCACCACACAGCTCATTTTTTTTATTCTTGCTGAATAGTAAGCTGAAATGCTGCAAGTTGTGCATTAATTAGTTGATGTAAAACTCATTAAGTAGAAAACTGTTGGATGACTACTTTGTATAGAAAGTTGTATACTTGTGGACTGTGGACAATGAAAGTTGTTATTTGTTAAGGATATATGTAGGGATATGCAAAATATCTTCAGGATTTGTTCTTTTGACTTTGCGAGTTTATATAGCAAATACTGAATACCTATTTTATAATTACAGATTCTCAGACTCTAATAATTTTATCCAGAAAATCCTTGCAGTGTGGATGAAAATATCATGCCTCAAACTACAATTAGAAATAAAAATTAGTTGGGGTAAAACCCTGTGATTTTTTTTTTTAAGCAAAGGTCATAAGAGAACATCCAGAGATGACCATACTATGCTTATTTACAAACTTATTACCAACACGCTATTGTTTGCTAAACTCCTTTTCTTGAAAGGCAGGAAGAAGAGTGATGAAAACAGAGTGCTCTGTTTTGACTAGATTTAAGTGACTCAGCTGGTTAATGCCTTTACAACAATAACGTAATTGCCTGATAATTGTTTGTAATTTTTTTTCTTGACTCATTCAGGATGAAAACTGTGCTTTTCAGGAATAAAACATGCTAGAATGGTGGCTGAAATGCTAATGTTCAAGAGTAGTTTAATTTCAAAAGAGCAATAGGTAAATGGAATGCTGCATGCAATTAATGTACTTATAATTCTATTTTTTATGTACTAGAGAATGTTTCTTCCCCAAAAAACTTTCTTTGTAGTCTGGAAATAGAAAAGTGACTTTTTCAGTACAATGGAAGCCTGAACATACTAACTGTACCTCTATAAAACTTTGACAATGACTTGGTTTTATAACCCAATAAAATAGAATGCATTTTTTCCAATTTGTTCTGCTTGCATTGTTGCAAATTACTCCCACTTTTTCCCCCTCAAAAGAGTGAAAAACAATTCTTTGTAAATGCTTTTCACTGAACAAATGGTTAGATATAAGTTACAACACTTGCTTTAAGCGCTTGTCCAAGAATATGCACTGCTAATGGCCTTTTTCTAACAAAAGCTTAATCAATAAACATTAACTGGGGAATTGGAGAATGCAAGTTATTTGTTTTATTGTGTATCACTAAATAACACTTTCAAGTTTGATGAACAGCCTACCTTCTAAATTTCAAATTCTCTGTAGCCTGATTTATTATTTTTTTTTCTTCCTCAAAATAGCTCGTGTCAACAATGCTTCTTTTTGTGTTACAAGTCAGAGCCAACACCCTTTTGCTCTAAATCCAGCACTATTATTTCTCCAAGTTCAGGCCAAGACAGGAGTTAGGAGCTGCGCAGGGAGTGTTTTGGGGTTGATGTGTTGTCAGAAATCGAAGCGAAAAGTGCTGAGACAGTTTCATAGCTGCAGTGCACAGCGTTTCTCTGGGGGAGCCTCTCCGCGAGGCTGCGGTGCCTGACAGGTCTTCCCTGCACAAAATCATCACCTGTGTTCAAGACCTAGAGAATTCTTGATGTGTTTTTATACTAGTCTCTGAAATATTTATCATTTCTGTCAGCAGCTACCTTGCTTTTTCTTTTTTTCTCTCCATGAAATGCGCTCCAGTCAGGACCCCGATCCTGCACAGTTAGCAGAGTCTTACTAGGCTTGGTGCCTGGTGGGACAAGTGACTGCCTACCCCATCGAAAAGCAGCTCAGCTCTTCAGAGGGGCTGTTATCCTCTAGGAGGATTGCTGTAATAGCCAGAGACCACTCTCTGAATATTAGTGCTTACATGAAGATTAACTATCCTAATTTCTCTTGTCCTATGGAACAGTTGGAAATTGATTTTGAGGGAGGTGCCCCCAAGAAGCTGTTCAGGTGGAAGAATTTGATGTGATGTGACCTGGAGAAAATGTGAAATGATCACCTGAGCTTGCCTGATGTGGAGAGGAAAGGATTTTTGCTTCAGAAAGCCTTATAGATCTGGAGATGCTTACCGTTTGGGTAGCGATGGCAGTTTTGGTTCATACAGTTGATCTTTATGCTAATACTCTCCTGGCGTTCTTGTCCAGAGTGATAACCAGTCATTAAATACAGCTTGTCTTCCCGCCCCCACACCCCCCAGGGTATGTATAAATTTACTTTCAGTTCAGTAACCTTGTTATATCTGGTGACCTACAGACAGCTTTAAGGAAAGGTAAATAAAGCACTAGGTATAGTGCAACTTTGGGACTACAGTTATGGTAGTTTTGAAGCAATATGGAAGTCTTTTGATGCTGCAAATTCTTTTTTACTTACAGCAGAAACACAATTTTGAAATATAGTTGCTATCTTATTAACTATTTTAACTGCTAGATAGTTAATGCTATGTAAACCAAAGCTAATACCTGGCTTGAAAAAAAATAATATATTGTTGGAAGTGTAACCAAAATGAAGCAACTGACACAAATCGTGGGACTTATCTTCAGAGACTTGAGACATCTCTTTCTTTTAAACAACTCTTGTCCCTTGTGTTGCCTACTGCCGTTAGCTTTCACCTCACTGACCAGTGTGAGACTGTACACACCCTAAAGTGGTCCAAGTTTTCTTTAAGAAATGTGCAACTATGCCTTGGTCATAGCTTGAGAGTAAATAGCAATAACTGTAAGATACAAGATTTGTTTTCCTTTTTGATATCTGAGATAATATTTTGGGAATTAATTCTTGACTTTTGATATTTGAACTTTAAAGAGTTTTCCAGAAGCAGCAAAAGCTGTTAAAACATGTCGACAACTGCTACATGTAATATTTCCATTTTCTAATACAGTAGTCTAAATGAAAATTATTGGTTGTTTTTCCTCTTCCAGTAAGAATAAGACATTAATGAACAAGGAATGTTCTCCTAGTTTTGCAGATAGCATATGTAACAGTCATACACCAGAGAAGGAGCAAATCATCATCCCAGATCACAAATATCCTTTCCATGACAATATAAAAGAGGCAAACAGGTCATCTTTAGAAGATGACAAGTTCAAGAGAAATTTTCTTCAGGGGGAAAAAAAACAACCAAAAACACAAAAACTGGGCAAAATTCCTGGTTAATTCCTGAGTAACCAGCAGTTTGAGATATCTGATAATAATTCTACGCTCTAAATACTTTGAGTGAAGGGGCAAGCTGTACCAGGAAAGTTTTTCTGGAGACTGCAGTGCCAAGACCTGTCTAGGAGTCTCGATAGGCTCAGGGAAAAGGGTTTATCAACCTGACTTTGCTGCTTAGTTAAATACTCAGACCATGAGGAATTCTTCACCTGTGTTTTCCTTCTCTTTTTTTCCCCCATTGGATTGGGAAGTTAGGCTTAGATGGCAATATTCCTTGCATGGTGTGTGTGTTGTATGAAGGAGAGGAAAGTGAAGCGCATGGCTCAGTTGAATGGCACGAGGTACAAAGCCAGGGTTTGGCGTGGTGATGCAGGAGCAGTTAAACCAGTCCTCCTTAAGAGGTAGGATTACTTTTATTTTAGTGGCTGAGTGGTTTTATTTTAGTGGTTTAAGAGTTTGCAGATAAAGCAAAAGGCAGTTAGCATGTAGTGTACCATTTTCCTTTGGATGATAATTGTGCCGTGTTTCCTAGGACAAAAGCCTCTGTGAATCCCAAGCTGTGGTCTTGCACGTCGTCCGCTGCCTTAGCGCAGTCCTGAGGAGAGGGATTAAAGGGTACTTCTGATCACGTGGGGCAAGGGTGATGCCTTGGGGAAGAGCGTTAGAAGGAAAGATTCCTTTGCTTTATTTGTTCCCCTGGCAGAAAAAGGTGTTATTCTTGGCTGTCTTGTAACTTTCAATGGAAAGGTATTTTATTCTTTTTTTTTTCTGTGTGCTTGCATGTGAGACATCATAGTATTTGAGCAATAAAATGCTGGTTTAATCTCTGCTCCTTCACTATGTGTGTGGTTCTTCTAGAACTGTGCAGAATCCTGCAACATCAAGGTTGGTATCAGCAGAAATAGCACGTTGCTAAAATACAGTCAGCCTCTATTGCGACCAAAATCCTCACTTACAAATGTACGCCATCCCTTTGACTTGTGAACTACCCTGCTTGCTGAATAAGCACTTCTGCTTTGTCCCCAGTGTCTCTGTGAATTACAGTTGGCTGCAATTTGATAGTCACCTGGGGAAAGGGAATACATATTGGGAAGTTTTTTCTTTCGTGTAATAATCACAAAATATGGCTTACAGTACGCTATATGTCTGACTGCTTCAGAAAGAGGGAAAATTTCCTTCTTCAGTGAGACAGATGACATTTAGTATACAGATGTTTGTGATAAAGCAGAGAAATACTGCGCTCCAGGGGAATTTGACTTTTTTTCCTATTTTAGAATACAGGTATTTCTAGCAAAAACAACTCTACCTACTATATGGGAAGGGAAATGATGGCAAGAATTAACTGCTTCCTTCTCTTGACTTTTTAATTAAAAAGTTTCTTGAGTAAATAGAGACAAAGCAGTAGGGGAAATAAGTAAAATAGATGCTTGCAGAATGGAGAATTGGAGCCTTAAAAGGAAAGAATTTGGACTATAAACTTCAGTAACAGCAGTGTTGCTGTGCAAGTACCACAGAGGTTGGTGTCAAAGCAGATTTTTCTGCCATGAATTGGAACAGTTTGTAGATTTTTGCTACTTGTATATCCAAATTTAATTAGTTACAATGCATTTTAGCTTGCAGCTGTTAGCAGCAGCATCCATTTACAACAAATAGTTGTCACTCCTTCACCAAGCATTATTCGTCTTTCAGTGAAATAGTCTCTGTACTCAGTTTCACACACCATAGGTGAGAAAATCACAGAGGTATGTCAGCATCATGCAGTTTCAATCTGCCTCTTTTAATAATAGAAATCTTATTTGGCTTAGCAGTGGAAGGAAAACAACAATTGAAAATGTATGAAAGTGTGAGGAGATGGGGAAGCTCATAGTAGTTAAGACAGATTTATCGCTTTGATGATATTTTATGGTGTGCTCCTGAATATGCATCAACAGGTTGTAAATAATCCAAAGGGAGGATTTGCACAAGCTCTGAAATGCTTTCAGTGCCCCAGCCCAATTTCAAGCTGTGACAAATAAGCATAAATACTGCAGACAGCATTTTGCTCATCTCTCTAGCATTCAATCACTTGTAAAACAGACTTAAAGGAACAATGCTGTGAAACTTGGCCTAACTGACCACTGGGGAGAGTGACAAAAAGCATTATCTAGAATTCTTTATGGAGAATACTATTTTTTGTTACAAAAGTGACTTCTTGAATAATCCTTACTGTATGGAAAATACCAGTTATGGAAATGATGGCCTAGTTTTTTGCCCATTGCAAAAACTGAGTAAGCAGCAGTGATATCACAGTGACCCCTTTTACTGAGGTCTGCTGGCTATGTGAAGATGTTTCAAAATAGAAGTGACAGTGAACTTGCAATGGAAATCTCTCTTAGGTGCCAGTTCAGACAGAACTTAGGAGAAAAAACACCTCTTGTGTCCTGGATAAAATTTCTAGCCATAATTGGGAAGGGAGAACCACCTGCAATAGGAAACAGTTGGTCCCTGTTGTGGTGAGGCTTTGTTAGGGATCGATTAAGCTTGTTGCACGTCCTCCTAATGTGTATTGGCAAACTCTGCACAAGCACGGAGTGCAGGAACAGTGGTGCAGTTGAGTTCTTCATCCTCCTTCCTTCAGCTCAGACCTGCCTCTACTCCTGTTCAGAATGTCAGATACAAATA
>VXBL01000362.1:319274-355600 GCA_013400195.1 Aramus guarauna | reverse complement strand
ACAAATATTCCAACTGCATCAAATGACATGGGGATCTGGCCCTCGTTTCCTTGTAACCTGTGGAAAACCTCTGACTACTGGTCACTCTGGACAAGTATGTGTTTTAATGGACTTTTGTAGAGGGACTGGTCTTAGTATGGGATTTCCTGAAGTGGCACTTTTACATCCCTTTGAAAGACCCAAATTCAGCTGAGGTCTTTACTGGTATAAGAGGGGGAGGGTTCTCTGGTCAGTGCTGCGACTTAGGAAGTCTTGGCAGCTGGAACCTCGCAAATAGTATTTTCAGATACTTGATCCAAATGAAAAGTGTTTATTTAATAATTTAACTGAGACTTTTAGATATATAATGCAAATATGCTAGTGCACATACAATGCCTGAATACCTTACATTATGCTATTGAAAGCTGTAACTCCAGAATGACACAGTAGATTGATGGAGAGCGTCCTTCTTGCTGATGACTATATTGAGCAGTTTGGTCAGCTTTGTGTTGTTAAGCTTCAAAGCTTCAGTTACTATTTTGGGGTAATTAATTACTCGGCAGTCACTGAAAACTTGAAGCATGATGTTTTGGGAGACACTAGGTTTCTCCCATGCTCTGTAACAGAGGGAGCACTGTCCATTATGTTGGGCTGTGTAGTGCTTATGCCTGTTTGGAAGGGAGTGAGGTGATGAAAGAACAACAGCCACCTTCCCTGGTGCTCTGTAGGGAAACTAGGAATGGGGAGAGAGGGATCAGTGCAATGGCCAAGGTAATCAATACGTAAGGAGAGAGAATGTTCTATAAATGGGGTTTAAAAAAAGCCCATAATGTTTGCCAGCAGGCAGAACACTTAGTAATTTTTGAATGTTCTTGAAAACCATGAAAAAACATAATCTCCCAAACCTTTTTGAAGGGCAAATGGCTGAACTCACCATGTCAGTTTTGTTGCTGAACCTCATCACTAGACATTGTAGTAACCAGCTAATTCTTCTGTGTGCTCTTCGTTTGCGTGTTCCTGACTACATCTGGTGTACCACCCTGGTTCCAAAGTGTCTGTGGTACCTTGAATGGACCAGAGAAGGCTTTGTCTTTGCTTCTCAGAGTGGGCTCTGCACGCAGGAATGTACTTTCTGAGTTTCCTAAATTCCTTGCAATGTGCATGCACACCCTTGCATAAGTGCACACTCAGCTAAAGATTTAATATGAATCTATTAGTTTAGCTATGAAAAACCTGATCTGTCCAATGTCTTGCATGTCTAGATGTGAAATCTATCATGCAGGGATGTATCTGCTTCTAAACCAGGAATTAAATCACACTGCCTTCATAAAATCTCAGTACAGAGAAGTTTGAGAAAGTGCAATCCATTTTTCAAATCAAGGCACAGTCACTAGGCTATATTCACGGTGGCTGAAAGAGCAGCGGCTGCTGCTTCTTCATGTATCAGCTGTGAAATGGGCTGGCATCATTAATTCTGTAACCAAATAAATACAGATGTTTGCAAGAGCTTTTGGCATTTCCTCCTTAGAATACCCAAAGATCACACAACTTCTTGAGGGTCAGCTCTAGCAATGTTTCTCTTTAAGGACAGAGTTTCATTGTTTGCAGGCTGTGCCCGTGCTGGAGATGGGAATAATCCTGGCATGAAATTGTTCATTCTCGTTATGTTATGAAACACTGATGTTTGTGTTGGGTGATTCAAGGAGCACTGGTATGTCTCACCATTGTACACCAACCATTGTGTTGCTTTTCCTTTGGGAGCAAGCAGGTTTTCGGGAGGACAAATAGAGACAGATGCTTTTATAAGCTTGCCTAAATTACAGTTTTTCACTGAAATATGAATTTGTAAACTTATGGAAATATAGGTAGGAGGAAGATGTGCTTGAAGGTGTTGATTAAAAATTTAAAAAAAAGAAATTAAAACAAGCTTCTGGAAGCCAAAGCTGTTCAAGGTCAACAAACAACTCTTCGCTTTTTTTCTTTTACACTGAAGAACTGCTTCTTCCTGACCTGAAATCTTGAGCTCTTAGCTTCCTCAAAGTTCAGATTGTGACTGAAGCTGTTGAACAGTATAGTTCATATTAATAATATTTATTTCTTGTGCTGATAGAAAATCAGGCTATTTGCTCAGTCTTTCTCAGAAAGTGACAATTTTACAAGCTTTAGTTAATATGAGCTTACCTCAGTATTTTGAGACTGTCATTTACAGCAGGAGGCTGCTGTGAAATCACAGGGTAGCCCCAGATTTGTTATGTTTGTTGTAATTCCAATTAAGTTAAGGATTTATAGTTAGCTGAGAAAGTATGTTGCTTTATACCACCCTTTTATACCCCACCAAGCTTTCCTGTAAAAAATCAAACAGATGTTTTCATAAGTATGGGTGGTTAAGTTTGCTGAAAATTTTGCTGTTCATCAATTTCTATGCATGATACAATAGTTTTAATGGATTTTAGGCTGAATTACAATAGCAGAAGTATTTTTTGTGGAAATTAAAAAAGATGCTAATGGAGCACTAATGCTGTTGCATGGATAAAGGACATGCTGAAATATCATTTATGTGAATAAATGAAGCCAGACTTTTAAAACTCTATGGTTCTTTTCTTGATACTGTAAGATTCTAAGCACTGGAAATTTAATGTCTCAGCTGTTTTGGAGATAATTTACTGAAACTGTTTAGACTTTCAATTGCAATACAAATACAGTAATTTTTAGTTGTCTTCTGTCTTCCTATTTGATAGGACCTATTTTGAATGTTTCTTAAAGTTTTTATCTCTCCATTGGCTCCACGTGTGTGTGGGAAATGACAACATTGACAAGTGTTCACTAGTGAGAGCCTAGTAATTACTACTTGATGTTGGTAGAGCTGCTTTTCTGATGGCTGGTGACTGCAGGCTAATTTGCATGAATAAAAATGTTGCTTTCAGGTTCTTTCTAAAATTCAGTTTGAGAACATAGATTAAGCATTTTAGTAAGTGTTGATCCTAACCAAAGTTTGGATGAATGGTTTCTGTGTGTTTGCATATCTAGAGTAGGTTTTGTATATTATGAGTTTCCTGTGACACTGGCATTTGGTGAAAGTCATAACCGTCTTGACTCTAACTTTTTCCATGTAAGGAATTTTCTTGCTTTTTAAAATCTTTCTGGAATAATGAACAAAAACTTCTAACCTTGAGCACAAGGTAACTCTAATCCAAAGATATGAAATGTTGAATATTCTTGCTTTCTTATACCAGCTCCTCCTTGTCCCCCACATTCCCTTACTCATTTAGATTTCCGTTTTGATTCTTTCTTCCCTCTTGCCCTCAGTGCTCAGGCAAGAACCCACAGCCCTTTATTAAAAGACTGGTGTGAGAGGGAGAGAAAGAATTGCAGTTACAATAATGAAAAGACCATGCAATTCATTATGAATGATAGTGTAATTACCAGGAAATGTGATTTATTACAGACAATTGGCTAGCTAGCAAGCCTGTTGGTGTAAGTCACCTCCCCTTCATGAGAAGGACCAAAAGGTAAAATTGTGGCAATGTGGTTATCCATTTTGACCTGGCACTTGCAAGAAAATGGTTTGGTTTCTACCTAAGCCAGCTCTGGAACTAACATGAAGAAAGTTATTTAAGTGATGATGGACTGTTAGCAATACTATAAAGCCAGAGAAAGTTATGTCAGTTTTCATCTTGATAAATGTAAACCTTCATAAAGGGTTTTAAAAGCACTGCCTTCACACCTTTTTCAATTTTTCATGTTTGGCACAGAATGCACTGAGCAATGCTGCAATAGCATTGGTACAAAACACTTCTGCCTCACTAAGAAACATAAGACCTTTCTTTTACTCTAGTTTCTCTAGTTTATTACTACAATACTCCAGTTATAAATTATCTGAATTCTGCACTTTAGGGGAATTTGACCCCTTTTACAAGGAGAGGAAGAATTTTTCTTTTGATGAGAGCTTAACCTATGCTCTTTCAGTAATCTCCAAATGTTTTAAGTCTCACCTTGGTATGTGGACTACAGCTCTTAGATGGTCAAAAGTCTTTAAAACTTAAAGCTCAGCCTGTAAGTAATTGGCAAGGCCATTATTACCTTGCTGTTTCCCATCTGTTGATTGAGGTCTAAGAGTCCCTTTCTCCTTTGTGAGCTTTCACAACATTCACTGACTCTGACATGTTTAATTTGCTTTGTGAATTATGTATGACAAGAAACATCTTGCTCACTGCATAGGGAACAGCCTGTGCTGTGAACTGTGGTGCTCGTCTGCTGCATGTGGTGTTAATCTCAGTCACAGATACTCCTAGAAATCTGTGGGATTAAAAAAAATAAAAAAAAAATGGCTGGGGGTTAAATATACCTGAATAATGAAATGGGATTGAAGAAGTTTTCAAAAGACAAAGCAAGATAAGATGTTATTTTGTTTTGGTATATTCAGTGGTTAGATTTTACATCTGAAAACCCTCATGCCAATACCTCTGCTGTTGCTGAGGCACCAATAAATTATGAGCAGAGCTCCCCAGTGACTCTGGATGCAGTGAAGAAGCTTATGGAGGATTGTCATGATGCATGTATGGCTCAAATATCACAGATCTTCAATGTGGCTTAAAATCTCTGTTGTGGGCTCTTCCAAAACAATGCCAGGTATGCTTTTTCTGTCTCTAGACTTCGTGAGAGCTCTAGTGTTCCTGCCCCCACCTGTTTTGGGGCTTTTGAAGTGTGTGTGGGAAATCCTGGTTTTGGTGATGCTAATGTGAAAGGCTAGATAATAAAATGGGGCTATGTCAAGTTAAAATCAGGCTGATGTTTAAACCAAATGGTTTCTCCCCTATCTGCTGTGGTGACGCACTACTGCTACTAATCTGAACCTAAGGGTTTTTGGATGGAAACCATTTATGCCTTCAAATTGTGTTTTATTGCATGCTAGTTCACTTCAGCATCACTGTCAGGTTGTGCACATTTACCCTCCTCTCATTGCAAATAATGGTAAACAAAACTTTGTCGTACTTGAGTGAGGGTCTAAAGGCTCACTAGTATGAATCCACTGATCTTCTTTTCCACATAACTGCATATCCTTTTCTTGTAAAAAGATGTATGAATGTCTGTTCGACATTTTCAGTGTAATATGATAAATGTTGATAAAAAAGCCTTTCCAAGGGAATTAAAAGACTCAGAGTTGGTTTAGTATATTAATTTCATATTTATATTAATAATGGTAAGGAGTAATAACATTCCAAGGATAGAAAGAATAGCTCTTTTTACTTCTTGAAATGTTATTTATGAAGGTTGAATAACATGAATTGTAAGAATGATTTATACCTCTATCTTATATTCCCTCATTTATAATTATGTTACTAGAAGACCTGAAGGAATTATGGGTTAACGTGGAGGGAGGATGGAGTTGATGGGCAAGGTAAACCTAGATGGCATGTTCTGAGATGGAGAACCAGAATCTTCTCTCCATTTGAAGTAGAAGGTTTAAAGTCTTTTCTCTTAAACAAGGTCAGCTGTGTCATTAAAATGAAGTAGGTGCATTTGCAAGGTTTGGATACTAGTTGCAAAAATAATTGGATCTTGGTGGTCTCTTTCCCTCCGCCACCTCCCCCCAAATGTTTTCAGAGTTACAGTTTTCTTTTTGAAGAGGAATGATGTTTTAAAATTTGTTTTGGGAGACAATTCAAATGGCATTTCTACATCTCAAGATTTTAAGAAAATTGATACTGCTGAATGACAAGTATTACACATGCTACTCTGTGCATTGTCGGAAGGCTTGGGAAGATCATATGCAAGCTTTGGACTTAGTGACTGTCAAAATTTGAGCTACTTAATAATAAAAGAATAAGCAAAATGTTTGCTTCAGTGAATTTTACTTCAAGCCAACAGGTTGCCTGGTTTGAAGGACCTTGGAGAGGCTTGGTGATTTTTCCAAGATAAGTTACTACATGTCTGGAACAGGAAAAGCTTTGCTTACTGTCAGTTTATTGTGCCACTTTTGAACTTTAACTTTTTTCTAACCTGTAAAAGTTTCCTACTACAGTGTTCACTAGTTTGCTTGTATGCATAAGAATTTAGTTCCACCTCAGTGGAGAAAATGAAAAAATTTCTTTCTCTCCAATCTACCATTTGGAAATTTTTCTAGTTATTGCTTTTCAGAATAATAACAAATATGGTACATCTAATTAAACTGCCTTTTTTAACATTGCATTCTGTATGCAATGTTTTGCTTGAAACTGTCATGTTTTTCTACATTTATCAACAGCACTTGCCTCAATCTGTACTTTTCAGCCTCAAGTTGTCAAATTCATTAGCTTGATTACACTGCGTGTTGTCAGACTAATAATGCACATCCTTGTCTATATCCAGATTCCAGTGAAGTGAGTGGGAGTTCAGCTATCATTTTCAGTGGAAATAGTTTCATATTTTACGTCAGGGAAAATATTTTACTCGTAGAACTTTACACTAATGATTAGAAAAATCTGGAGGTTTAAATGATGGGTAAAGAATCCAAAAGTTCAGATGCTCATCTCAACATCTGCAATCTGGAAAACTGTCTGAAAATGTCATTTCTAGAATTTGTAGAAATCCTGATGTGGAAGCAATAAAAAGAATTTCCACTTACACATTTTTGATAATTTTGTAGATTCACTTGTAAAATGAGAGCAGCATAGTTGTGAAGTTGTAAAAAAGAAAAAAATAATAGGTAAAAGCAACTGATGCTTCAACTGCCAAAATAAAAATTCAATTTCTGTTCATTGAGCCTAGTTTTTATATTGAAACTTGCCTGAATGATGATTTTGAGTCAAGAGGTGTTAATACTTCAGTCTGTACACTTGAGTTTATTGATCCAGACTATGATCAATACTCAGGAATAAATACGGAAATTCATAAATAATGGTAAATGCTTTATTTTGCACAGTTCATCTGTCTTTGAAATATAAAATATACTTGTCTTGCAAGGCATTTTGATATTTTTCATATGTATTTTAAATATACATGGCGCAGCGACAGTGCGGAGCTGAATTGCTCTCTCAGTATGACGCTGTTCTGTGCTAAGCCTGTTACCTTGTCGGTGATATAGTGTGTGTCTGTAACAGGGGGGACTATACATGGGGGAGTGGAAAAACATGACTATTAACAGCCTGGTGACAAAGACAACTGGAGCCTGGTGAAGTCTCTCTGGTACCAAACTCCTCTGAAGAAAGCGTGAGGCTGTGGGGCTTCTGAGTGCGTGCTGGTTTCCTGACAAGGGTGAGAACTGCTGTCTCCAGACCCTGGGTGTGAATGGATGCTCTCCTAAGTGACATGAGTAGCAGCCCTGGGTAGAGTACGTGTTGTCCAGCATCATAGTGAAACCCATATTTTTGCAAAGAAAATTATGTCAGAAAAGAGCAGCTTTAATCCTTCTCACTAGTGTGTGGCTGGACAGACTTCCCCTTGATGGGGGAGGAGGCTTGCTATCCTAATCCCACCTCTTCCCCTGAGTAAGTGGGAGACTTCTGCAAAGTGCTCACTACTTCTGTGTGTATCTTCTGAGATGTCCTGGCAAGCCTCACAGTTAGACTGGAAAGAGAAAAAGAGGAAAAGCTCTTAAGCAAATGAAAATTGCAAGGCTATTTACCGAAAGGAAAAATACTGAAGCAAAGTGTTAAAAGACAGGTCTTGAAAGGCCATATTTGTGTCACAGCAGCTTTCTAAGCCTAACTCATCATGCACTTGACTCTGAGCTCCAGGTCTCTGCAGGTGCCGTTTTTATTAAAGAAATCTGCACAACTTTACTGCAGTCACTGAGAGGTCCTCATGGAGAATCCTCATGGCGAATGGCCTCAACATGGAAGAGTGTTGTTCTGCCTTGTCCCACTGCTGGTGTCACAGGCTGGAGAGCACCACTGTGTCCCAAGGCATTCAACAGAGCTGTTTGCTCAGTACTTTCATGGTGTTGATGGCCATGCTTGCTACTACAAGTACCTCTTTCTTGTTCAGTTTCATTTGTACAGCTCAAACACAGGGAATATGGACTTTCTTATTACAAAAGGAGCTGTTATTAAACATGGAAAACTTCCCCTGTATTTCAAATATTTGAAGTTGTTGTGACACTTGAAGGATGAGAAGCGGTAGGTGTGGCTTATACAAAGCAAGTGTCTATTTGAATTCAAGTGAACAAGTATCTGTATGTGAACCGCTGTTACATACTTGTCGACTCTCAATTTATTAGATGAGATATGGAACTGAACAGATTCTTACATGCTCCTATTCCTAATGATGTGCTCTCTGTATGGACTTATGCTTTCAGGGAAAAACAAAGCCTGAAAATGGTACTGACCAGAAATTCTGTGTGATCACAGAAATGTGTTGCAAGCTGTTGCTCTGATGCAAATGTTAGAGGAGGTGGTATCATCTTCCCTTTTACTTGAGCAACCACAGGAACTGTTTTACAGAAGAGAAGGTTGAATTTCTTATATTTTAATCACTTTCAAATCATTCACCAAGGCTCTTCAAAGCATCGGCAATTAGAATGGATTTTCATGACAATTATTATCTTGCCTTTTACTTGTTAGCTAAGAAACTATCTGGTCATTTAGGGACCTGTGTTTGCTGATTAAAGTGGTGATATAACAGACTTCTGATAGCTATAATTGGAGAGGTACTTTGGTCCTGCTAGTTTGCTATGTCAAATGCAATTGACTCTGCCGGGGGTGGTGGGGTGGTGGTGGTGGGGAACAGAGGAGCTGATGTGTGGATTTCCTTCCCACACCCATCCAAAAATCCCCTTGTATTAGTATTTCTGGTTATATATCTGGGATACCTTTGTGTTAAAAGACCAAAGTGAGCTGCAATACGTGTAAATGTTCTCATAGAGGACTGTGGGAATCCCACTGGATTTATTGGAGCCCTTCTCATGCAGATCTGCAGTTCTCTTCCGCATACATGTCATGACCTAAACTGAGATTTCAGCAATACTGTAAATGTACTGTGCACCAGTCTGACATCTAATGCAGGAAAAGTGTAGTGGTTTGTTCACCTTAACAGTTGAAGTTGTGAAAGCTTTTATGGTGGTGATGTCAACTACTGCAATTTTGCACCAGTTGTCCTGGCCTGGTTAATGTCAGCCCCTAAAGATGCACTATGGGGCAAGGAGCGATCCCTTTAATGGGGCTACATGTTTGTCATATGCATTGCATCTGAGAGTCATGTCTGTATGCAGTATAAACAGGCACATTTCCTGTAAAATGGGTCCAGCAGATGAAGCCACATCTTTGGCGGCTGACTCCTCCATGCCTGTGGAGGAGAACATGGTTTCCTGGGGCAGGCTCCACCCTACGTGCAGTCCTCTGACATGTGATACCATATTTCTAGGCATAATATATGTTAAATCATTACCTGCTTCTCCTCCTAAGTACATCTACCAGCACAGACAGTATAGTCTAATAGTGGTAATTCTGCCAGTATGGACAATAGGGTCTGATAGTAGTTTATGCTCTGGTCACCCACCAGCTGCTGGAAGTGTTGGTGGGAGACCTCTTCATGAATCATCATAGCGAGTGATGCTGAGTCAGCAGCTGTTTCTCTTTTCTGCTCTCTTGTTGCTACTGGTGCAGCCAGAAGCAAACCAGGGCTTTGTACTGTCTCCGGTGGTTTCCTCCCGAGACTGCCGAGCAGGCAGCAAATGGCTCTCGCTCTCTAGTGCAGCCAGTCTGGTGTATGGAGGAAAAGACTGTATGTGTTAGTCCTCTCTCTCCCCTCAGAGAGGGAAGAAGCTGCTTGAGATGTGCATGGTCTGTCAGCCGGCCTGTCCTCTGGCACAGCACTCAGGGCTGATTAGCTCTAGGCTGTTTGTCCTGGGACTTGGTACTGCTACAGTTTACCCAACTTGCTGAAAATATTGGTTTGCATCTGTATTAAGTCTAATTTTTTCTTAGTGCAACTTAACAAGCAGATGACTGGTTATCTTCTAAATGATCATTCATGCTGTCCTGAGAGAAGTGAGCTGGGAAATGTCTGAAGGAGAAAGACCTGTCTTCCTCTGAAGTGTGGAGACCTTCTGGACAGGTCCCATCCTACAGAACTGGCTTAGGGATTGCCTTGGGACTCTGCCTGGCTCCTAGCTTGTCTTGCATGGTGGTTGGTTTATGTGGGACTTCTGTGTTGATTTAATGGTATGTAATTTGTGTTTGCATCTCTCAAGCTGGAGGCTTATGTGACACAGCTCAGGCTCCTCTTTGGCACAGGGCATACTGGTTTTAGTGTGTAAAATATCCAGTATGTGTGAGGCGTTTTATTATCAAATTAGCAGACTTTACAACATGGCAAAGTACATCTTGGTTCATAGTAGCAGTAGTTAGAAGATTTATAGGAGAAAAGTGACTTAACAGTATTTCAGTTGAGTAAAGGAGATGCTAGTTTTCATATTTTAACACCATCCTTCCCCCTGCTCCCTGTGCCCCCCCTCCCCCAACTTGGGGATTTACTAATCCTGGAAATGAGCCCATGATTAATATATTTCAACTGTAAAGCAAGCTTTCCATCTTGCCCAAAGTCAAAACCAGCCCTTTGCTGCAGGGACCGTTTTGCAGCAAGCTGATGTGCTCTGGATTATAAATTGCTGAGGGGAGGCAAAACTTCAACATGGCTTGGAGAGATTCTACGTTCAGAGAACAAGGGGAGAAATAGAGTTTATTGATCCAGATTGTAATTACAGAGCACAGGCTGATAAGTATGCTGCCTTAGGAAGAAAGGCTTAAAATTGCCAACAGGAGTCCATGCTGTATACCATAGAAAAGCTGTATGTGCAATAACAGGAGTTTAGCAGATTGTGGTGACTGGAGGTATTGGTTTTTTCTCCCCACATGCAATGAGTCTACGTCCCTAGACTGTCTATATAAATCTTGTCTGCAACCAAAAATGAGCTCATATGTCACGCTGCTAAGAACTGGGGGATTTTTTTTTGACTGAATATTTTGATGTAATCAGCTTTTAAGTGGAAAAACAAGTTTCAAGCACTTCTGCTTAAAACCAGCATGTGTTAGTTTGACCAAAACCCAACACCATGATACCTCAGCGGAGCTGTGCTCTGTATTATATTTCTTTAAAGACTGGATTGTGGTGTAATTGCATTTCCTGTGAGGTACAACTTGGGAGGTACTGCAGGCCTCTGGTAACCTCGAAGCTACAAGATGACAGAGAAGATGTGTAGTCTGAGGAACCTGTGCAAGGAGGAGAGTGAAAGAACCTGACCTCAGCTATAGTTCTGAGGGTACTCTGGTCAGTCACCTATATGGAAAGAAGTACTTTTGGTTTGAGCTGGAAATGCTTTTGACTTGCTCTTTTCTTAATTATGTTTTCTGTTGGTGGCCTACACTTTTTTCCAGACATTTTTTTTAATTATTATTTTACCCCTCCAGTCCCAAGATTCTTGACATTACAGAGTTCTTGAGGAAACAGTACAGTCAGAAAGCTTTGATAAATTAGGGTAAGTGCTGAAATGCAGCAATCTTGATTTATGATATCTTTATGAACCCCAACTATTGCACTTTGTAAGAAAATAGAAAGCTTTGCCCTTTGAAGATGAAACATGACTTCCACATTTTAGTCTATCTGCATAAAGAAAATCTTATCCATGAGTTCATCTTCTGTTTTTAGCATTCATCAGTTTTAGTAACTGTTGTCCTTGTATATGTTGTCATGGACAGATACTCTACTGTCACTTAAGTGATCTTTTTTGAGCTGCTTGGTATAGCAATGTATTGCTAACTTATGCTATAACTGTCATTATAGAAAGATGCAATTACAAATAAGGCTTTCTGACTTTTTTCCCACCTGTGTAACTGGTGACAAGGCCATTATATAAAGATTTCTCCTGAAATGAACCTCTGTAGTCATCAGAGATACTGCAAACTGCTGGGAAGACGTGCTTTCAAACTGTGAATTTGTCAAGATTGTAAGGATTAATATAGCTGAACTTGAAAATAATGACATATCAATGATGTTGGGATAAGATATTTTAAAAGTCTGAATTTGTCATTGTAAGATCGACAGGCTCATTTAATTTTTCATTAGCATTACAGACTAAATATCAATCTTTCTGTTATCTCTGTGTTTTGTAGTGCTTTGTCAGACAGTTAATTTAAAGCCAGTTTTCTTTCGATCCCTTTGGATGCATAAGGGACTGGAGAATTGCAAGTGGTTTGATTTGTGCTTTTGCAGCACGTCCAGTAACTTAAAATGTTACTATTTCTTGAATTTCCTAAAGATGTACATTTGAGAAATTTAGATAAATTTTGGCTTTTTATATGGAGCAGGGCTATTATAAAAGTATGTAATCCTAGCAACACTCTCTACATCTTCAATTTGCTGTGATATCATTGAGTCAAGGTCATTTTTAACATCCTTGTATCAGCAAATTATTCTGCTCAGAAGGTTGGTCAGATTGTCTTCTCCTGAAGGAAGGGGTAAGATAGCTTCCTCTGTTCTCTCCCTTCCCTTCTCCCCCTAACCCTAATACTAATTAAAATTAAAAAAAGAGAAAAGGGATCTTGGCTGTCATAGTTAATACACTATATTAAGAAGAAAGAAAATACACACAAAGCCTGAATTCCTGACTACCACCCTGGGAGGAAAACAGGCCAGCTAAAAGAGACTTTTTTTGACATATCTTTAACATAAATAGATTAAATGTAGGTGAGGAAATAAAAGAAAACTGCCTTTTATAATCTTGTGACTGTCTTTTGTAAAATTATGAATAAATGCTTGCATTTTTTTTTTTTTACAATTAAATGATTTAAGTAGAACATGAGTTAAGGTAGCAGAAAAACAGCACGGTATTTCTTAGCCACAATAATGGCGTTTTCTAACCTGTGATCCCAAGACACAGTAAGTGCCTGTGCTCACCAGCACTCTGCCCTTCAATCCAAGGGTGATGGCACAGGCCCAATCTCACCTGTGTGTTGCAAGTAGTGGAAAGCTTGTAGAGAGGATCAAGACAAGCAACTGCAAGCTATGCTGAAAGTCTTGAGCATGAAAAAATTCTGTACATACTCCGACATCAAGTGTCATGGGAGCGATGTTTCACACGTGCTTCATTGCCTTTCCTAGCGGAAGTCCCTTACTGTCTATTGTCCTGGATTTCTTGACCAGCCTCTGGAGAGACCTTAAGTAAACTTCTTGTTCATTTTTTGAATTTTCTACTATATCATTACTTGTATTCACCTTTGTTACACTGAAACTGATGGTGTGTGATGTCTACCCTTCAAGTTTTAAAAGCAGTTTTCTTTATTAAAAAAAAAGCATGGGAAAAATGTAACAATATCTGATAAACAGGTGTGATTGATCACATTCCTATGTGGTGTTTGCAGTTTCATTATATGAAGTAAAGCAAGAAGGGAAAGAGCTGAATTGCCCCATGTGAGGAGGACTCTGGAAGAAGAAAGATTTTCCTTCTCTCTTTCTTGTACCATAAAACAGACAGAGCTCTAATTGAAGTGGTCCTGGTCAGAAAAATGACCTTTCAAGACAAAAAAGAAGAAATTAAATCTTGCTTGAAGCATTAGGACGAGTCATGCAATAACTATCTAGATCTCTTCAGTAATTGAAGCTTTTAGATGTAGATAACCATTTAAGCTTTCTCTGCTTTTGAACTGAAAATAGCAAAATAGTGATAAGGCAATGTAATAAGATGAATGTAACATAAGATGGGCACGAAAGGGAGGGTGAACATGAAGCAATGAAAGGTCTAGTTGTTCCTTAAGGTGATAAGCTGTTACTGCTGAAATGGTGATTCTTCAGCTACCATAGCACACATGCTGTAATTTTTACTCTGCTACAGTGGATATTGTTATCATGCAGCAAAATATCTGAATCATCATGCTGTTGGGGAGGCTAATGATTTGGGCTATAATAGGATGTGTTTTTAGAAACAAAGTCTGGAATCCTTCAGTGGTCTTTGCAGTATTTCCAACTTGGTGAATAAATACATCCAGAACACACTGTAGCTCATATACTACTTATGAGTTAAAACTGCCTGTTCTTGAAAAACTCCTGCTACAAAGCCAGGCTTTACTTTGATAAAAGGGAGATGAGAGGAACAGGAAAAACACTCCAGGGTGAAGTGGATAAATATTTTGCTGGCTGAATGTTGTGGTTTAACCCCAGCCAGTAACTAAGCACCACAGAGATCCTTGCTCAGCCCTCCCCTCTACAAGGGGATGGGGGAGAAGAATGAACCCCCCCCCCCATGGGTTGAGATAAAGACAATTTAATGCGATAACAAAAGAAGAGAATAATAATAGTAATAACAAAAATATATAAAAGTGATGTACAAATGCAATTGCTGATCGCATGCCAGAGGATAAACAAAAACCAACCCAATGCCCCATCTGTTTCCAAGCAGTGCATCTGCCTCCCCAGTTATACCCGGAGCATGCCGTTCTGTGGCAGGGAATGTCCCTCTGGCCGCCTGGGCCAGCTGTCCTGGCTGTGCTCCCCCAGCTTCTGGTGCATCTGGCAGGGTGTGAGAAGCTGAAAAGTCCTTGACTTAGTGTAGACACAACTACCTAGCAACAACTAAAATTATCAGTGTTATCAACATTATTCTCATCCTAAATCCAAAACACAGCACTATACCAGCTGCTAGGAAGAAAAATTAACTCTCAGCTGAAACCAGGACACTGAAGTACCAAGATGAATAGTTCAATGCTTCCAGCATACCTTGCTGTACCTTCCTGACATCGAGATGTAGATTCCTGAAACCCATGCAGATGGATGTGGAGTCACTACACTTGCAACCCTGCAGTGTCTCCGTCCCTGAAATGGGTACCCTGAAAGGTCTTCCCAAAAGTGAGTGACTGCAGAATGAGACCAATAGCTGTCACTTGCTTATGCAAATCTCCACTGAAGTATTTTTTAATGTGTTGAAGCTGACATTACAAATTCTACCTTAACTTAATCCAGTCTTCTGAAGCAAACTCAAGATAATGTAGTTTGCAGTGGTCATGCAGCAGATCTGTTAATTGCTACTGCATCTTGGGGAGTGACAGTGCTTGTATTAATTAGTACAGCATTATCTTTGAAAGAGAAGTGAAGAAAATACTTTACCTATCTTCCTTAATGTCCAGGCTGTGTCAAAAATGAGAGGGGTCTCATAGGTGCTCCAGTGTCATTTTTGTCCTTCCTATTCCTAGTGAAATAGAGATTTGAACTTGGACATGATTGTTCTTGGCATTATGTCACAGTGGGGTTTCTATAATAGGATCAAGTAGCACAATAAGCCTGGGGAAGATGAGTTAGCAGTAGGTTTGGCTTTGTATACCATGATGGAAGAGACTAGAGTGGAGAAATCCCATGGAACATCCTGTGCTGTATTGGGTGTCAATGATGCAGTCACTAGGTGTGATTGGTCTCCCCAACTAGGTCATCTGCAAGTTAGATGTCCAGTCTGTCAGATGTCAAGGCTCCTTTTAGAGTCATCAGAAACAGACTGATACCTTTTGGAGATTTGGATATTAATCTTCTAGGATAAATTGCCCCTAGAGACGTGTACTTTTTCTCCTTTGGCTGACTGCAGAGAGAGTCTAGTCTGGCAGTCTAGGAGTTGTGCATCCAGCATGAAGTTTAGATAAGGATCTTGCAGCTTACCGTTAATGGGACCATTAAAAACACTGATATAAAGCAGGAGAGGGCTGAGGTTTCCAGTGTATGAACACACCAGATTACCATGCTGTAAATAATTTACTTTCAGGTAAATGTTAGATAATTGGCTATGACTGGAGTTCTTGCTGGCTGAGAAGCATCTTGTTCAGTCTTTTGGAGCCAATAAATTTTTTGCTGGTAATCTGAAATGATAGAATAAGTTCAAGCTCTCAGCTCTAATACTCAAAATCAGACAAGGCAGCCGCTACCTATTATTGCTTTACCTTTTGCATTTGATTGCAAAATGCAAATATTCTGTCAGGATTATGACTTTCAGCTGTTGTGCATTAATGAGTGTTACCTATGAGAATGGTCATTAGGTACAAAATCCAACTTGCAGAAATGCAAAGTGCCATCAAGGAGAGTGTTGGAGTGTTTGGGTTTTTGCAAAAGTTTAGAGCAGTTTGACAAACAATGCAGCTAAAAGTTGATACTACTTTCTCATGATGGTTATTAGTAACTGGTAATGTTTCAAATTAATTTATCTTCCAAACAGGTATGCTATTAATTCTGTTCTTATTTGCTTTTTGGATTTTTACCCATTTTAACTGCAGTATTTTTCTGGCTTGACTGGAAAAGAAAGGTATGCTGTTGTAGAGAGGGGAAAAAAGGGAGCTAATAAGATGTGATATTCTAGACAAATTAATTTTGAAGCCCAGCAACTTATGAAGGGTATGGAGCTGCATTTTATTTGAGGAGAAAGAAGTAGATTTAGCACTGCATAGTTCTTGTCTGTTTTCTATTTGGAGACTTGTACAGTTGATTTGGTCTAAGAAAGCTTTCAAGCGAATGAGTGGGGCCTATATTAAAGCAGCTATTTGAAGAACTGCTATCCTGTTCTTCAGGTCCTTCTCTGTCTCTAGTGCACCTGTAGTATGTCCTCTGCGAGAATTTCTTATTTTTTTTTCTCTGCCTTGTAGTTGAGTGTATAGTCTTACACATCTGTGTCCGGTTATTTTGTGAAAGGTGCTGTAGACTTAGAGTGCTTATGTTTGAATTATGCAGTCTTAGTTCTAGTCTTAGATGATGTTAGTTGTCTTAGTTATTAGCAGTTATTGAATAATACAAGCTAGAGATGAACATTACAATGTGGCTCATTTTATTGTTTTCTTTCTAGTTTGACACCATTTCTAGAATAATTGACACAGGAAGTGAGCTAATAAATGGTTTCCAAGAATTTTTTATTGATTAAGCATAAAAGAAAGATAAAAGCTGATGTTAATGCATGGCACTGTCCATTTTCTTGTGTGGTTAAACTGTCCTGGCTCCTTGTGAAAATTAACTCTGTCCTAGCCAGAACCAGGACAGGTTTTTTTCTGCATGCTACAGCAAAAAAGATATTTCACTGAAATCTCTGCTTACAGTTCAATAAATCAGGTCTCTTCAAGCTAGACAGTTCATTCAATATATTTCGACAGATGTGCCCATTCTGCTATGTTTTTCACGCTTTCCTAACGCTGTTCAGGAATCTCACTCTAAAATATATTCTTGGTGCATTTCAGCTGAAACTTAGGCAGTGAGGTCTATTATTTTGACACGTCAAAAGCTGAGCTGATTATTGCTGCAGGCTTTGGAAAACTGACCACTTTTATTCTAATGTGTCTGTTACATTCTGAATGAATTGTTGAATATTTATATCTGTTTTCCTGATAAATTTCTATAGGTTACAAGATAAACTGAAACCAACTTGTGTTTTGGGAGGTGTGTGGATTTGGGTTTTCTTGTTCCCATTAGACTCCCAGATAAACATCAATTAGCACTGAACTTTTCTGCTCTTTATTCCATTTGCTGTCAACCTGAATGGGTGTAGCTGTGCTAAGAATACAAACTGGTTTCAGGACATTCAAAACCTTTTCTCCGCATCTGGATGTAAGGAACCTCTAGTGAGATCTTTTGTTTTAAAGTGGGATCCCAGAATGGGGGAAAAAATAAGGTTCTGTGAAGTATTGTAAGTTTGCTTTTATATGTTTTCTATTACAGATGGAGTTATCAGTCACATCCTACTTGCTCTCTCTTGCACCTAAGTATACGGACAGCTCTCACTTTTTTCTATATACTTCACTGTCCGCCAGTCAGTTTTACTTGATACAGAACAGCTCAACGTTATTGCTTTGAGGGGCCTTTGACAATTTGCTTTTTTTTTTTTCTTTACTATGAATTTGTGTTCTAGCCATTCTTTCCACAGAAACAACATAAAATTCACTACCTAGATTCTCTATGTAATATTGTTGTCCTCCTTCACAGCTTCTGACTCTTGATGCTTTGGGAGAACCACTGATTTCTCTTGGCATAGTGAAGAGTTTTGCCCTGTTCTTCATGTTCTGCCCCAGTTTCTGTAATGTCTTCCCTGGTAAAAGAGCTTTCCTGCTAACCAGCTTCACTTAAGCTGGATTTCTATTGGATAGGTGAACTACTAAACTAACCTACCTAGCTGGCATGTTTTTTCCCACTCTGTCAGATTAGTGTGTATGTTGGCAGAGTCCAGCAGTAACATCTCTGAGTTAATTTGGTTTTATTATTTTCAGAATTGCCAATGGAAACCTACCTCCGACAAGAATTCAAGCAATTAACATCTGGTTTTGTTCAAATTTGAGTGGCTGATGTAACTGTGCTTCCCTCCCAAATGCCCTTTTCATGTTACACATGATAATCTTTTGCTCTAAACCTTGTTGTTTTCTTTATCCTAATCATAGTTATAGATGCCAGTCATGCTTTTCCTTAGGAGCCGATAGAGAAGTCTCAGCCAGACCAGACAAGGTATATTTGGAATAGCTTGTCATCAAGGTGAATAAAGAGAGCAATTGATTTGGTCATTAGTATTTTAGATTGCAATCATTTAAAAGTCAGACTGGGTGCTTTGTGCACAGAGAGTGGCTATAACTTCATTTATGATATCTGGAACCTGATATAAGCTCAGTTGCTGAAGAAGCTGGAAAGGCAAGCTGTAGAAGACCATCTGCTTATAGACTGGAGAGTGTAAATTCAAAACACTGTATGAATATGGTTGAAGAATAGCAGTCACCAAATACAACTATTTTTGTATAATCAGGTGGGCTGATAACTTGTGTGTTCTGGCTGTGATTTTTTTCCTACCAACTCCGATGAAAAAAGTGTGGTATCTAAATATCAAACAAGGTGTTTATCCAGGTATTTCCCAAGCTGTTCTGGTAAACCCTCAAGCAGACATGGGGGATTAACTATGAGGTTGAGATTTCTCAAGATCCTACAGTGTCATTATCATAGAGATAAGCAAGTAGGAATGACTTGGGCTTTAAAACACCACTACATTTTCTGTATTACTATTTCAGAAAGTCTTATTCATCGTAACTGTAGAGCCTAATAGTGTCAGCTAAAACACCAGAGGAGGTCTGTGCTTCTGTAGGCAGATACTAGCAGCTCTGATGTAAAAAACAATTTGAGAAGCAAGTTCCCAGTAATTTACCAGCTAATGCATGCTGGGTGCTCCAAAGATGAGGAAATATCTTCTGACATTTCCATCAAGTTTAATTCTGTTTGCTTCCCAGAAGCTTGGTTTGCTGTCCTTTCCTCACTTTCTACTGGAGTTTGTATTTTTAATGTGTGAAAAGGGTGCTCAGACTGAAGCTCATTCAAGAACCTGGACCATTGTGTGCTGGTGAGGATGTTTCTTTCACTCCAGCAATTTTGTGTTGCTTATTTCTCTGTGTATGGTGTTTGTCATGGCATGATTTCTGATGTTTCCTTGCAGCTGTGTAATATTTCAGCTAATTATGTGGCTTTATGATTTGCTTTTTCTTTGTACTCTGAATTGCTTTCCAGACTGAAGGTTTTTGGAGAGAGTGGCTAGTGCTTTAGGTGTCCATGGTGAGTTTCCAGTAATGATCTTGGAAAGTTTCTGTCACGCAGAAAGAAAAATGAATGATTTTGCAGTGAAACGGCTCTCTTGTAAAAGTGCAGGCCTCAGATTTGTGTCCTCCATGGGCAAGTCACTAAGCTACTTGTTGCCTTTGAAAAAAGGAAATAATAGCACAGGCAGCCACTGAAAACTAATAGCTGGTATGTCTTGGTGCACCATGCTACCAGCTGTTATGCGGCAGGCATCTCTCAGTCTCTGTTCTTGCTGTGCTATTTCATATAAATAAATATTCACTGGGCCAATTCCCTTACAGATTTGTATGGAGTGCTCATGGATGTCTCCCTGCTGGTTTGAACCCTAATTCTTTAAGAGCAAGTGTATATGCTGGCTAAAGTGTCCAAGCCCCAAGTTTTATCATCATCTGAGATTTGCACACACAACTCTCTCTCTCTCTCTCTGTTTTGCTTCTCTAGAATAAGAGTAGCTGTAGGAGAAACAACTGAATCTATCCTGTCTCCTTGCTTTTACCAAGCAACTGAATTTCCGTGAAGCCCCAGGGAGAGATTCCACAGCTATAGAATAGATGCTCTGTGGGTTCATGATCTGGGATTTCATTTCTTCTTTAGATGTTTGATCTGGCTGCTTATCCTGAGGAGTCTGCTCATTGCTTCTGCTTTAGGGGAAAAGAGCACTTGATCCTTCCTTGAACTGAGAGAAAATGTCCTTCAGCACTGGTCACAAACAGCAATTTGGGATACTGTGGATGTAGAAAACTAGGAGGAAGTGTCAGTACAGATGCTAAACTGGATTAAGTGATGGCTGAGAATATATGAAATTCTGCTCTTCATCTGAGTGATAGTTGTTGCCATGGGAAAACATTACTTTAGACAAACACTTCTCTTGATGTAGTCCAAAGAAATTAAGTAACAACAAACTGTGTAGAGTTTATTTATATTTTTTCTTCCCATATATTCACCATAAGGGGGGAGGGGAGCCTGCTCCAAGCAGCAATCCCACCTCCTGTCTTGCTCCCTCAGTTCCTCAGTTGTATGTGGAGCATGATATTACATGGTCAGGAATGTCCATCTGGCCAGCTGTCCTGGCTGTGCTCTCCCACCCTTTGGCGCATCTGGCAGGGCGTGAGAAGCTGAAAAGTCCTTGACTTAGTGTAAACTAGCAACAGCTAAAACTGTCAGTGTGTTATCAACATTATTCTCGTACTAAATCCAAAGCACAGCACTATACTGGCTACTCGAAAGAAACATTAACTCTGTCTCAACTGAAGCCAGGACACTTGTACATCTCTGAATCCTGGACCTCCCCATTTCATGGTAGTCATGTTCAAAGGATATCTTGTCTTTTTTTGATGTTAAGGTATTGAAAAAGCTTTTCAAACATTTTATGGATCTTTCTGTTTCTGCGGCATTTTAAACCTCAACTGGTTTAAGCAATTGTTCTGGATTTTTTCATTGTATTTGGACAGTGTCTTTTGTCTTCCTTTCAGAAGAAGCTTCCTTCCTGCCCCTCCCGCCCCCCATGTTTTCAAATGAACTTCAGTAGAGTTGGAAATATATTTGACTTCTGCAATCTGCTCGTTGTGCAACCAAGGCATACACAAAATTCCTCTAAAATAAAACTCATTTCTATCTCTGCCTGTTTCCTACTGCTTGTTTCTTTTTTTGGTACCTACAATATTTTACAGCTCCCCCACCTTTGCCTTTTTCTGTTAATTGCAAGCATTTTCATGCAACTTTTTAAATTCCTGAGTCATCTTGTGGAAGTGTTTTCTTGCTGTAGTTCCCATTTTCCTTCTTGCAACACCCTCGCTATGCTGTTCTTTTACGTAAATTCATGAAGTATGTGCTCTCACACTGTTATTGCTAGACAGGTGGAACACACTAGTCTGAGAAATGAATTTTCTTGGAGAGATCTATCTTGGATTTGGCCAGGCAGACATCTTACTGCTGTTTCTGATCACACTGCCAAGTGGTAAAACATTGAGATTACTATGAAGAGCAGCCAATTTCCAATCATGGGCCACCTTGAGTCATGTGAAATAATCACCTGTTTTAGAGAGCTTCAATGGTTTCTGTGGTACAGTCATCTTCTGGCTACCTATTTCTGCAATTGGGTGCCATGTGGAGATGAGCTAATGGATGCATTGGAAGTTACTGATCAGGAACTGTTCCTCAAAGGGAACTATACCCAGAGACTGAGCTTACAGTAGTATCAGGAGAAGGACTTTGAGCTTTGTGAAAGAGGTGTCGATATCCTTGGATCTGCATAAGCTATGCTTTCTGCCTTCAGACAAAGCTGAGGAACTTTGAAATGCTTTAGGCTAAAGGGTGCCTCCATGTGTTCCTGGAGAAGCTGCATGATTGTGGTGTTATTAACAGACTTGAGTTCTGCTGTTCAACTTTACTTTGTGTCTGCCTTCTGGTCACCATCTTCTGAAAAGTGCCAGAGAAATATGCCAGTGAAACTGATAGAGGACATGTCCTGAAGGAGTGCAGTAAGCAGTAAGAGCAAGATGACTGTTTCAGGCACATCAGAGAAAATACTGCATCCAACTTCAGACAGTGCATGTTTAAGTTAGATTTTTGAACTCTGGGGCATCCAGCTTGCTGCTTAATACAGACATGCTATACTAAGGAGCTTTGCAGGGACCTAGCAAAATAAGGCAACTGTGTAACACGTGGTAGGTCAAATTGAATGTTGATGTATGCAAGTTAATGTACAACAGAAGGAATAATGTGTGCTGTTTATATCCTGCTTTGCTAGCTTCAGAATTAACTGCAATCCACAAATAAAAAATGGTTAGTTATCATAAAGAAACAAAATTGCAAGCAGGTTGTGGAAAGAGCAGGGGAAATAATACTTAATGTCAGTCACCCTCGCTGTGGTGTGCAGCCACCTGGAAAGCAGTGTGTGCTCTTAGCCTGCTTCTGACAAGAGAGTGGAGATGGAGGTGGAAGAAGTAAAAATAATTAGTGGTATAGAAAAATCCTGCGAAGAGGAGGCGTGCAAAGACTGGGAGCATCCTCCTGGAGACAAAATGAATAGAAAGAACCACTGAAGAAATCTTCAAAATGGATTAAGTTGCATACAAGTTGAATTACCAAGCAAGAAAAGTATTTAATGCTCTTCTCTGCGTTCTCATGACTGTAGAATAACCCTTTCAGCTACCTGAACAGTCATCATATGTTTACTCAAGAAGTACTACAGGCAGACATGAGAATCATGGGCAACAGATGAGGACGGTTGGAGGGGGAGCACGCTGACAGAGTGCAATGTGGAATTTGAACCAGCAGTGTAAGAATATATCTAGTTATCTTAATGCAGGCAAGAGCTGCGGCAGAGAAGCAGCAGCATTGTGTGTTGGGGACTGGGTTGGCACAATTCTAGTGACTCTGTGAAACACCTGAGAGGTGTACCTGGTGTCTGTAGTTTCCTTGTTTAAACCCCACAACAGCTATGCTCTGCAAGTACCTCCAGGAACCAACTGGCTGAATGCCACCTCCTGCTTCTTGGGTCTCCTGACCTGGTGGGGGCTCGGGGACCTGCATAAACCTGGTTGAAAGCTGCATTTTGTAACTTTCTTTTTCCCTATTTCACATGTAAATCAAACAAGTTCCTTATTTGGCTCATAATGCTACATACAGCTCAGACTTTTTCCACAGAAAAATATCAAGCTCTAAATTTCTTTTTAATAAAGCAGCTTTCAATTTAGAGATGTGAGGGTAAGTAGCATCAAAAATGGTATCTGTGGGAGTTGCTGTTCAGCATGATCAATGTCATTACAAGATGATGAAGTATATTCCTACAGATATGTGAGAAGTTATGGGAAAGGTTAGCCCTAAGGTACTTAAAGAATTGCTGAGTTTTAGCTTGGTTTAAAGCCAGAGAAGACTTATATGTTTTTTCAATGATTTTGTGATATTTTTTGAGTGATAGGAGTGGGTTTTGGGCAGGTGTAATTTTAGTAACTAAAGTCAATATTTTTATACCAGAGAATATAAGGCCTCTTGAAAATACCTGAATATTGCAACTGCAGGACTTTTTTTTTTTGCTTGTTTTCTATATGTGTAAGAATGATGTTAGTTTACACAATTCTGTTGCATAACAAAACTGGTTTTCCTCGTTTCAAATACTGATTAACAGGATCCTAGCAGCCATGTTTCCAGTGTACCAAAGAGTTAGTAAACCAAATTACCTAATAGCACGTGAACATTTCTGTGGCATAACAACAGCCAAATGAAATATCTAATTCTCTTAAAGCTTCTCCATGTCCACACAAAAGAAATCACTTTTAACTTTTTATTACGTGATTCATAACTGCTTAGGAATTGGTATTCTTGGCAATGTAGTGTCTTTAATCACACAGCTGTCTGTTCTGATGTGTATGTAATATGTGCATGATATTGCAGAGGTTGCTCCAGACTACTGAGAAAATGAGATAAGGGTACATCATTTGGTGATAAAATTAACTACCTCTACATTAATAACAATATATTGTCAGAGCTGCTGTATTAATCCTTTTGACTTACTTTTACCTATTTTTACCTATAAAACCACAATAACAATCTATAGTACTACCACAGAAACACATTGGCTTCTCATGATGAACTGTTGCTAACAAAGTTCACTGAGGACATTTCCTTAGCATAAGCTGTCTTTATATACTTCAGCTTTTGCTGCAGGGCTAGATTTGCTTATTGGTTCGTTTGCTTGCTTCTAGAAAAGCTGGGTGACCATGAAACATTAGTTTGAGTGGCAGCAGTAGTTTGCGTGGCAGCGGTGCCCTCCTTTACGCATCCTGGTGCTGGCTCCATGCAGTACCTGTGCTGGGGAGCTGGGGTGGTCACTGGCCCCATCACCTGTGGAGATAGGCAGGGGCTCTGGGCTGTGTTATCCCTTGGGAAAGGGGCAGGGGGTGTCGAGAGCCATTCCTCATGCCAGGATGTCTCCAGGCACAGTCAAAGAGCAATGGTGGGCAGGCAAGGATGGGCTGAGTGCCCTGGGGCACTGGTATTTCCCCTTCTCAGGAAGGGTGATTGCCCTGGCGTGGCAGAAGTCAGTGCTGGGCGCTGGCTCAGCTGGTCCGGGGCAAGCACTCTTCTCCAGTTCATTGTGGAGTTCCTACTAGTGAGTGGTGGTTCTAACTTGTACCCTCCTCCAGTGGAAGCAGGATCACTAAAAAGTGGGTGAGTATGTGTTTTTACATCTTAAATTTTAAACTATGAAGCAATTAGACATAGAAACCTTTTTAACCAGTTAGAAATCAGGCTTTTGCTTGAGTACTATTGCTAGATTTTCTAAGCCATAGTAGAGCTGTGAGAAGCATGGAAAGTATTTAGTTATATAATTTATTCCATAAAACGCGTAAGGTGTAATATAACTCCTAGAGCCAATGAGCACACTATGCATGTTGCAGCTCTACTGAGCTGAAACAGTTTACTCATGTTGCCTGTAGTAGATGGTTCACAGACTTGCTTTAATACGTGGACATGTTATGCTTTGCCTGTAAAGCGCCCAGCTGCTTGACTAAGATGCCAAGACTCCTCACAGGAATATAAACACCACTAAACATTTGTTTGCTTATTTTAGCANTAAACCTAAAGCAGAAGAGTTGTCACTAGCAAATACTTAATGTCTTGGGAAGAAAGCAGCAACAGCACAAACCCAAGGAAATTAAATCCTATCTGACATAGTGTTTCCTTTGGATCTCGTGGAGAAGAGCGCTAGAGACATCTCTTACCCTGGCACCATTTCGTGGCAAATGTTGCTGTTGCATACGATGTGGCTCTTGCATGCATAATGGTGGTGTTTGCTGTGCTGCATAGATCTTGACATGCCTGAGGAGATGAGATTTGGGCTGAGGTTGTTGGGGAGGTTAAATCCAGAAGATCAAGGTTGGAAGTCAGAAGGGCGATACATGGAAGTCTGTGCTTTGAACATTTTTGCAAGGCCCGGAGTCACTCTGGCAGCTGAGTGCGTGTGCCTTTAAGAACTGTGAAACAGATATTAGTGCTAATGCGTAAATTCAGGGTGCAGTATCTACAAAACAGAACTCTAGAACGAGCCTTTCATCTGAAGAAATAACCTGACTTTTGAGAAGCATTGAAAACCTCAAGTCCTTCTCATGTTAATGCAAGGCAGAGGAGGTACTTGAGTGGCACTCTGGATGGCTGCACACGAAGCTGTGTGACTCCTTGCCGTGGGAAACTATAGAAACCAAAAGCTGAAGGAATTCATAACAGTGAGGGAGAGGGACTGTCAAGGATTACATGATGCAAAAAAACACCATCACTTGTTCAGGAGATCTTTGCATCAAGCATCAGCAATGCCTATTCTGCAGAAGCATGGGAAGAGACATGCCCTGGCTTGGTACTTTCCCTAAGCAATGACAGCTGGTAACGGTGACAGGCTGTGAGGCCAGGGACTCCTTACACTTGATTTTGTGTGTATATCTCACCCATATAAGTGAAAGCAAGCCGAAAGGTTGTATTTCACAATATCTTGTTTAGCTGATAAACTGATAGTAGTTCTACAGATCTTTGACTGTTTCATGATTAAAAAAAATTGTTATTGAGATCAATAGATCTTAATAGATCATTGCACTGATCTGTTAAGACCTGTTAACTATTTAACCTCTACCAAATGACTAGCTTGCTGTCTTTTCTGACTCTGTGCATTACAAGAATTGAGCTTCATGAACTGAGAGTACTAAGCTTGTAAATAGTTCCTGCTGCTTCTTCAGCTACTTGACATGCATTGGCAGAATTGCGCATTCACAAGGCCTTGCTTCAGTTTTGCCTGACTCCAGTGGCTGTGGTTCTGGTTTTTTTTCATGGCAGCAATAAAAGCATCTCTTATTTAAACAAAACCAAAATATTTAACAAATTGTTGTACCAAAAATACTGGTGGGCAATCTGCTCTGTGGCCAATTAAGAGACACTTTCCTCCAAGCTCTTTGTAGGAACTTGAAAAGCTGGAGGCCTGACTGACAAATGAGTTTGCATTAGGACAGCTGTTTGGAGATTATGAACGCTGTGTAATGTGTCAGTGCATATGATCAGGGTTGTATCCAGTAACTGTGCTGCATATTGAAATGATTCAGCACTAGGTCTAAAAGAGTTTAAGAAATGTCTTGTTACAATAGGAACAATGTGTTATTTTTCTTTTTCTTTTCTCATCTCTCACTTTCCAGGACAGACTGTGCTATGCTTCTGTATTTTCACATCGCTGAGCTTGAATCTCTCCTCTTCAAACATTAGGGATGTTTTTCATCTTTGTGACAACAAAACTGAGTAAGACTCAATTAGGAGAGGCCAGACTGGACAAGTATAACTGATGGATTTAGTGAGCTCAGGGAAAAAAGAGCAGCAGTAGGAAAAGAAGGGAAGAGAGCAGGGAAGAAGCAGAGGCTGCATGTTGATGTATCTGTTGCCTGAGCAGCAGATGATTTCATGTGCTTGTAAATAATCATTCAAGCAAAATTTTCCTGTCCCGTGGACAAGCAGATGACTTGAGGTCTGCACTGTCCCTGGGTGCTGTGGCCAGCGTCTGCAGTGCAGCAGACCATCCATGTGGGGATGACTGCTTTAACATAAGACAAAGCATTATGTTTGCGACACCCCTGCAGTGCCTTCTGCAACTGCTCAGTGGTTGTCCCAGGTCATGCAGGCAGCAGTCTCGCAGCTCCCTGGAAGTGCCTGTGTGCTCCCATTTCCCCCAGGGACCTCTCTATGTGCCCTTTGTCCTCTTCCCCAAACTGCAGGGTCCTTCCTGGGGGATGGAGCCGTGTCCCACTGCTGCTACTTGTGGGTGGGAACTGGAGCATCCTGCCCAAATCTCACCCTATGGTAGTGCCTTTTTCCTCCCCCATTTTCACTTCCAGCTCCAGCACATCCCATTTCTGATCTATGCTGTCCTCTGTTTCCTGCTGAACCAGGATCCTTCAGTCTTTGCTTGCCACCTGAGCTTTGATCCTCTTCCCTTGCTGCCTCATCCCCAGGGGTTCATTGTGCCACTGCATTGCTTTCTCCTGCAGAGATCTTCCTCATCCTTCTCCCTCCATCTTATTCCTGCTCTGTTTTTTACTTCTCTTCTCCAAATGCCTGTGTCCCATCTTCTTCCCAACTGCAGCTGTTTGTCTGTTGGAGATAGGACTCCCTTTCTACCTGCTCACAAACAAAGACATGTTTGTGCATTGAGATGTGCTGTGAACTTGAGGATGCCAGGAGAATGGTCATGTAGCTACTTTGGAAACCTTAATTTCAGTTTCTGATCTAGAAACTATATCAGTCTGTCAGAACAAGAGGGAACAGCAAGTTGAATTTTTTCCACTTGGTGAAACCTAGGTAAGGAACAAAGTGCTGTTTTTCTTTTCTGATGCTTAATAAGCTTTGGTTTTCTTTCTGCGCTATAGCATATGAAAAGAGGAGACTGCTCATTGTAACTCTCTTCAGCATCCTGTCATCTTCATTTATGTGAAACATTGTGCAGTTCTTTGTGCACCTACACTGGAATCTAATTATTTCAACCTGTGGTCTCCTGGTTCAATAATGTAGGTTTTTAGAAATAAAGCTTCTTTACTAGGTAACATAAGGCAATTCAGGATGGGAAAAACTGTCAAAATTCATAGTGCGATCCTATTGCCATTATCCTTTGAGGTAAATAATGATTGGTGGTCTCATCCCAGGTCCTAAACAAGCTTTCTTCAGGACCTTCTGGTTCAACTTCAACAGAAAGTGGGTCCTTGTGTCTCTTTTAGAAGATACAGGTTCACAGTGGAATATAAAAAGTATGAAAGGAGGAAACTTGCCTCCTGACAACTGTGGTCATGATCTCACTTGTGCTAAGTTGACAGGTTTTTACCCCAAGTGAAGGCAAACCAAAATGGATTGGTTGGGTTTTTTGAGGTGTGGGGTATGTGGTGGTTGGTGTGGTGTGGGTTGTTTTTGTTTTTTTTTTGTGAGGAAGACAGGCTCACAGGAACTAGCAACCAAGTTTTGGAGCTCTGTGCTCATACTGACTTTCAGGAGGATGCTGTGCTACCTTGTTTGCCTCTTGCTGGCAGGCTGCCATATGACACAGTTCTCATTTTTAAGAGAAGATTATCATGTTTGCTACTGTGTAGTTAAATATAGCACATGAGATTAGCTTACCCACATAGTCCCTTGGCTGAAGGCCCATGTAACAATTGTGTTTATGGCCCTGCTCTCTTTAGAAGGACTTTACAGATCATCAGTTTTATAAAAGGATGTTGGGAGTGAAGGTAGGAGAACCCTCAGGCTTTCACTTTTTTTTTAAGTTCCAGGGAAACTTAATTCTCTTTTGTGCAAAATGCCTTATATCAGGGTACAAACGCTATTGTTTTTTTTCTTTTCCTTACAAAATCTATAGACTTATTTCATGGAGGACTGATTTTTGCACTATTGTAGATCCCTTAAGTTAGGTTAAAACTCTGTCGTACATAAGTGCAAACAGTTGTACTTTCAAGGTATCAAATATTCTGCAAAGTCATCTTTTAATGGTTTTCTGTGGCACAGAGGGAACCTACAATAAGACTTCATAGAATGCACAAAATATATGAGTAGGAGGATTTCTATATGCTGGAAGTGCATTGTTCTGGTGAAGGGTTTTTCTAGCCTTACTGCAATATCCTTATTCACTGAGAAGGCAGGGGAAACCGCCAATAAGTGCTTTTTAAAGCTAAGTCTCCAGATACTTAGAAACATGCCTGGTACGGCTGCAAACAATTCTGGTTATAGATCTGACTTCTGCTAGCAGGAAAAAGGCTGCCCCAAGGGAAGTAGACCAAGTGCAAAAGATCCTGGAACACAGGAAAACAAAAAAATATCCACATGCCTGACTCCCCTGTAATTTACAGGGCATTGACAGAGGGTGTATCAGTCTCTGCAGCACAAAGCTCAGCAAGTCCTCAGCCCAAAATATTTCTTCAGGTCACCATGACCACACACAAGTAGCCCGTGTATTTTCAACCCCTTTTCCTAGCCTTCTGGGATGTACTCTCTACCTACAAGGGACTGTAGCCCTTGCAGTGACATCCCACAGTGTGACTATTCATGTCACTGGTGAGCAAATCTTGACCCTACAGGGGCTTCTGTTTGTCATTCAGTTCAAGCAATGAAGGAAATTGAATGGTTGAAGTCTGAATTTGACCAGGATACTTAAGGTAATGTTGAGTTTATAACAGATTGTGATTAAGACATCTGTAATCATGTTTATTCTTGGTAGTAAAAAATAGTGACAGAGAAAGAGACTAATTCTTTTTAGATGAAAGCAATGTCCTTGATATTTGAATGCGATCTGTTGAAATTCAATATGAGATGGTAGCATCTTCAACAGGTAGCTCTACAGACACGGTCCTAGCTTTTTGTAAGAATATGCAGTATTTCTAGTTGCAATTGCAAAGCTGAGGGAAATGTATAGAAATTGAAGAAATACAGATTATATTTAACAATAACATGAATTTAAATGTCACTTTAATATCCCTAATAACCCTCAAATACAGTGGTTAGAGCTGATGTGAAGATTGAGTTGCTATTATGAATAGTCTTACTACAATTCTAATGCAAGTGCTCTGGACCATTTCACTCAGTACATGATCAACTCCTCATCTTACTCATCTGAATAATTTCAGAACAGCTGAAATATTACTCAAAACACTCTTCTAAATTAACTCTATTTCTCTGGTCCTTAAAATGAGTTTTCAATTTAAGTACTAAATCAGAATTCAAACTCCCTTTCACACTTGATCCTTAGTACAGTACCCAAATCTTGTTGATAAATATTCATCTCTGTATCCTTCATATTAAGTATATCCTTCCCAGAAGGTGTATTTAACATTGTTTTGTGTAAATTATGAAAATATGAATTTAAAAATCTGGTAATAAAGTAATGTTTAATTTTTCTTATTAGTGAATTCTACTTGCCTGGGTTACCAAGTGAAAAATGTTAATGATGCTACATAAATAAATTATAAGATGTCAAAAATCAATGAAAATGTAAAAAATCTTTTTCAGCAACATGAAAATTAAGGTTTCATAAAATCACAGAAGGGCAGGGGTTGGAAGGGACCTCTGGAGATCACCCAGTCCAACCCCCCTGCTAGAGCAGGATCACCCAGAGCAGTTGCACAAGATGGCGTCCAGGCAGGTTTTGAATATCTCCAGAGAAGGAGACTCCACAGCCTCTCTGGGCAGCCTGTGCCTGTGCTCGGTCACCCTCACAGTGAAGAAGTTTTTCCTCATTTTCAGATGTGACTTCCTGTGTTCCAGTTTGTTCAAGGAACTTACTAGATTAGTCCCATGTGTTTTTTATTTAAAACAAACAAAAATAATTACTAAAAATTCTTATAGGCATTAGTCTGGAGTGTGTACAGAGAGTAGGTTTTTATGTTAAGGATTGTTCTGGTTATATGCAAAACACATTTTTTTCTATGTATTTTTATATATTATAGAGTATCCCATGCATCCACATATAACCAATTCTGTGCCATACAAAATAGGAAAATCTGCTGAATTCATTAAAGAATGATTTCTTCTAGAAACCAGCCTGTAGGGCTTGGATGTATTCTTGATGATTTCCTAATAAAAGTTCTATTGTTTTTCATTTTAGGATGGAAATATCACAAGCAGGGTAAATATCTGTATGTATGTTTTTTTTTAATCTCCATAACTTATGTTTTGTTTTTACCTGACATCCTGAACTTCATAACTACTAAAACTGGACCGGGAGTGCTGGGGTGGAAGGAATGACCTGGTTGCTCGCCTTGCATTCTGTGGCATGAAAAGTCAGCTGAACTCTGTCGTATTCCAGCTTGAGAGAATTTGTAGGTGTGAAATGATTTACCAGGGCAAGTTTTGTCCTTGAGCATAAAATTACCTTTCATTCTTGTAAGTTTCCCTTTTACATTATATCATATTTCTGTATTGAGCCTTTATCTAACAGATATCGGCTAATGTGATAAAAATGTACATATCTCCTGGGTTCAGCCAATGACTGGGATTTGACTCTGAAAAAATACCCTTAATGTAACGTTGCTCAGAAAAAGCATCTGTACAGGCTGCCGTATTAGCTGTGGTGTCAGAGGCTGAAGGGAGGGTCTCCAGAGCATAATGATGAGAGCAGATATATATTTTTGACTTTAAATTCCCTGGCCATCATTTTCTAGGAATATAGTGTATGGGTTCATTAAGAGAAGACAGGAAGGTCTGCACTAATCTAATCACTGGATTTAAAAAATATAGTTGTACACAGGCTAATTTTCTATGCAAATATTGCATGCTGAGTCGACCTTACTGTCCTTACTTGAGTAAACTTTATTTCACTAGGTCAAGTTAAAACCCAAGACATTTAGCTATTATGAAAGCATATAGTTGATATTTCAGAAAACATCCGTTCAGGTTAGGTTGATACATTGGGGAGAGAGAAATGTCACTGATTTGGTAAAAGCACTATTTCCTCTTCAGATGCCATTTCACACTTCTAATACCAGGGAAATGCTCTTTTGATTCATGGAAAATAGAAATATCAGAAGTCAGGTTTCATGGTCTGTCAGTGACTGGTACAAAGCAATGTTTTTCAGCACTATTTCTGCTTTAAAAGGAGGTCTCTGGATTTTTTTTTTTTTTTCAAATCAGACTAAAGATGTGTTCTCTATTAAGATTCTTCCAGCTCTATCAAAAAGATGTTCAGAGTAGTCAGTGGCTTTCTGAGCTTCAGTGGCAATCTTCTGACTGATACGGGAAGACTGGAGGGAAATGCTTTAGTTCTGTGAAGCCACTGTTTCCCTTCTCATGGAGACTTGTGCACTGCACCTTCAATTTTGCAAGGGTTTTCATATGGCAATTTCTCCATCTTTCATTCTTCCTCAGTTACGTTGTCTGCTGTGTGCCTGGTATTACAGCATTACACAGAAGAGGCGTACACCTGCTGGAAATGTCACTCCTCGACTTCTTTTGTGACTGTATTTGGGACAGAGGATATTTGGCAGAACAGTTATTCTCTTCTCTAGATTAAAATGCCAGCTGACTACTGTTATGAAGGTGGCTTTGAAATATTTTAGCTTAAGATTCATATAGGACTGCTCTAAGGAAGAGGTTGTCCCAATTGATGTCCACATGAGAGGAAATAAAATTTCCTGCAAGAGATATATGGGACATCTTTGAACAAGCCACTTCAGGAATTTTTCTCTTAAAAATTCCTAGGTATTGTGAGGGGGGGAAAAATCAAAGGAAAACTATTACAGAGGGAACTTCCCCTTTTATCCTCACAAGAAAATATTTGAAGATTGTGCTTCTTGTCCAGAGAAAAAGCATATGGAGAGTTTTCTTCAGCAAAGTAAAAATTGTCAAAGATGGAGTATCTGTGTTTAACTGGTTCACACTGTGTTCGTGTTTCTTGATTCAGTATCATTTAAAGGACACAGTGGTTGCTTCTGATTTGAAATTTTCTTAAGTCAACGTGTCACTGAAAAAGTGAACACTAAAGCAAGAAATCTGAATGAAACTCAGTGGGAGGCTTTAACTATAGGTATGTTTAAACACATTCTGAAAACTTCTCTTCCCACTTCCTCTGCTCCTTCATTGTAATTCTCATTTAAATAAATTATCTCAAAATGCAACATCATATGTGTGTTTCATTGCCAGGGTATCCTGGGACTGTGAACCAAGAGCAGAGGAATATTTTGCACAACAGGCTGGCAATTAAATACAGAGATGGGAGGATGTCTTGTTCTGTGACTTATTAAAGACCCAAACCAAACTCACTTCCGTTCTGAACCGTACTCAGCAGCAGAGGAATTTGGCCTTGACATAGTGATGGGTCGTGTCCCTTTACTGTAGTGGGGGTGGTGGCTGGGTTGGAAACCCCTGGACTTGCAAGCTTTGCAGCTGGGTTCCCCAGCAGAGTGTGAGGACAAAAGGGCATTGACCAATTTCCTTCCTTTGATCCAAGGATTTTGCTTGTTCTGATTTTATTTCTTTCATAATACATTGTGGTGAAGGAAGGAATCTTCACCACAATAACAGAACTGGACAATGACAGCCTCTGGTATCATATATGCGACAAATCTGACTCAAAGATATTTGCAGTCTTCAAATGGCTATTTCTTTGTTGTTGCTCATTCTTAGGCTGAGGCACATGTACAAATTTAGTTAAAATCTATCTAAATTTTGCTGTCTCTGTTCCTGTGACACTGAATCAGGAGGTTAATAAATGTCCATGTGGTGCTGCTTTCTCCTTCTCACTATGCTCAGTCGTTCCTGTGAATGACTGTGGCTACATCTTTGATACATGCTGAAAAAAAACTAAATTTGCTTCTCACAAATGTTACTGGACTAGGAAGAAATTCATATGGTTCTTGACATCTGGGGAGAATACTAGTTTTCTCAGGAGAAATAACCTTATATCTCTGTACTTTTGGAGATACAAATGCATGGTCAGGCCTGTATCTGACTCCAGGGAAGCCGGGCAAGGAGGTGTGAGGATGGATGAGACAGCTTATTTGTGCTAACTCTGCATCCCTTATAAGAATGACTTGTTACTGACTTTTTAGCATAACACTAAGAAAACAGCATTTTTTTCCACCTAAACCCCACATTTATAATGCTAGCTTCACCAATGAGATTATATTTGCATTTTGTGTCAAAATGTTGATGGCACTTCATAATGTTTCGGGACCTGCTACTTTCTTGATCTTCCCAGGCTGTGTATGGGGTAGCGCTTTTTCCAGCAAGCATCTGTCTTGGTAGTAGAAATTTGGGAAGACTAGGTAACTTTTCATAACTGTTTAATGGTTTCCACTTAAGATCCTGACTGCTGGTGCCATAACAGGCAGGCTGGTGGGGTCACCTGGATCAGGCAGAGTGTTCAGAGGTGGGGGGGAGCAGTGAGCTGATAAAATCTCTGAGTTATTAGAATCTCCTGAGGGAGAAGAGGAGACTAAGCGGGGCTTGAAAATGATCTGAGCAGACCAAAACTGAGGCTGGAATTGTTAGGTCAGCTTGCAAGGGCACAGTGACCGGGGGAGAGCTGTGCAGAAACTCTGTCTTCTACCTGACATGGTCACTGTGCTCTCTTTGCGAAAAAGGAACCTAGTTTTTTCTTATTTTCTTAAAAACAAACAAAAACCCCCAAAGAAACCAAACCACCACCACCCCCCAAAAAAAACCCTAAAAAAACAAAACCAACAAAAACAAACAAACAAACAAAAAACCCCAAACCAAAACCAAACCCAAAACTATTTTTGTGTCTGAAAGGCTCTTTCTTGCTATTTAGAGACTTCCCTGCAAGGAGGAGGTGGAGACCTCAAGGCTCTGGGGTCATTGTAAACACCCTGGTGTGTATCCTGGCATTTTACCTGAGAGTAGATATATTAGTGAAAGGAGAATGAAGAGCAAGCTCAGTATGAAAATATAATAAAGTGACAAGGGGGGAGCAATAAAAAAAAAAAAAATTAAATGAGAAGGAGTTTTTTGTGGATGAAATTAAGTTGGGAGACTGCTTCCAGGAAGGTAAGTGGTTTAAATATAAATAGTGCGATTACCCAGGGAAACATTGATTACTTCCATGGAGAGTTAAACTTACAGTTTAATAAGCAAATACGATCTAGTAAGATCATGTTGTCCTAAGCACAGGCCAACCATCAGCACTCAAGCAGCTGTCAGTAATAAACTGTATGTCATTACTTCCTTCTTTCCGAGGGGAGAAAAAGGAAGAAAGTGATCTCCCTCATTCTGTGATCCCTGACCACAGCCTGAAAGCAGCAAACGCTGTTTCTATTTTGGAGTACCCAATCTCAGAACCTGGATCTTCAGTGACCTGAATCCTGGGGATGGGACTCCATGGGGAGGGGTAGTAGAAAACCACTTTATCAAATCAGCAATTCAAAAATAATGTAAAGTAGTACATGCTAGAATGTAATGCAGTTAGAATGGTTTTAGTAATAATTGCACAACGGTGGGAACATGATTTTATTGTTGAGGGGCTTTGTGCTGAAGATAATAAGATTCTGAATCTTTTTGTTCAACTGAGTATGGTAAAGCACTGCATATGCTGTAGGCTCAGTGTTACCCTCCCTGGAGGAGGAGGGACTTTGGAGCTTTTTTGGGGGGAGAATTAGGTCCTTGCTCAATTAATGTTTTGAATTCAGCCTTTTCTTTCAAAGAAGAGTTTACTTTGTGTTGACAGATCTATTTCGTCCTATTGACTTCCTGAAAATTTATCTTTATGTGGAAAAAGTAACAATGGTCTCTGAATGTCAGCTCACTTTTTTTAAAAGTACTTGTAACTACTTTTTAAAGCAGAAGCCCTTTTTTCATCTGTAATCTTTTGAGTAACTAGAAGTCTTCTTTTTATTTGCTTAAACCATAATCTCCTTCTCCAGGTCCCTTCAAAATCAATCCATCATGCTAAGTCTTGCATCTCAAACCTAGCAAGTTTAAGATCCTTATCTTATTGTAGCATAGAGCCTCCAGCTTTAAAAATTCAGTTTTTATACAATGATAGGTTTATGAAGTGTATAGAGGCAGCTTCTATTAGAAAATAATTTTCCTGTTTTAGCTTAGTAAACCAAAGATCACTCATATAAGCAGCACAACATGAAGAAAGGTTGGGTTACTGCAGATTTTTGCAAGCTTCCTCCCAGTTAATTGAAATGTAGATTTGTTAAGGAAACTTGGTGGTGAGATATACTTTGACCACCAATAGGAAGAAGGAGGTACAGATATACATTTCTCTGGTACATAGTGGCTTCAAATTGTGGTGTGCAGACTCTCACAACTGAAGCATCTCCTGAACTTGAGCCTTAAAAAAA
>VXBL01000362.1:277369-317900 GCA_013400195.1 Aramus guarauna | reverse complement strand
CTTTAAAAAAATAAAAAAAAAAAAAAAAAGTAGTAGCTGTAACCTTTGACAGAAATGTTTTGAGGGAAGCTTCAGCAGTCTCCTCTTTGGCTGCCATACGTTGAGAGAGTAGTCTTTGGGATAAGAATGCTTGAAAAAGATTGAAGCGAATCTTGTATTTGGAAAACAGAAATAATATTGCTACATATAGATGCTTTGGTGAACAGTCTCAAGAATAGGTGATAACATAATACGGAAGAGAAGGCTGTTTGCTTTGGGTTTTTTTTAATTCAAGGTCAATATTTAGGATAGAAATATCTGGCTTTTTGTTTCATGCCAAAATCTTCATAACTCTTTCTTTTTTTTTAAGTGTAGATATTTCAAACAAATAACACGATTGCCTTCCTGCCTTGAATAAGCTGTAGAGACTTGTAAGGTGATTCCTGCAATAGGCTCACCTTCTCCAGGAAGTCTCATGTTGGCTTAAAATTGTTAGTGAAAGCTATGTCCCTAAATCGGATGTCTTCCTTACAAATTGTCTTTGCTTTTTAAAGTAAGCACCTTCATTGTAACATGAACTTGTTGCCTTTAGTTTTTAGCCTTTGGAAAGTATATTAAAAAGCCCTTTATTACCAGAATTCTCTCCCTCAGGTAGACAGGCAATGCAATCAAATCTACTGCTTTCATCCGTCTTTTGGTTAAACTACATAGGTTGAGCTTCAGTCTCTACTTATTGTCATCTTGCTAATTCAGTTTACGGTGGAATGACACATCTCCTTTCTATTTTGAATCCCAAGGCACAGGCCTAAGAGTTCAGTTTTTTGCTTGTTATAGAGGATTTATGTTCATTTTCTTTTGCATTTTGTAGTTCATGTTTCAATTGAGGGTAAAACACCAGCATGAAATGCTACAATTGCTGTGAGAATTCAAAGAGTATAATATAATTCAAATTCTCTTGCTTTTTTTTTTTTTTTTTTTTTGTGAGTTTTACCTAGATGCCTGGAAGAAGTAAATATTAGTGTCATGGAAGTTGATAGGTGAGGTATAACCAAGGCCTCGGGTAGAAGTTGCTGTTCCCATTAGTTATGTCAACAAAGTCAGATAAGATTGGTATTCAGGGAGTACAACTTGTGCAAAAACTTTCCCAAGTATAAAGATATAACTCAGAATAGTCTTAGACCTCCAACAGTCCCCTTTCCACAAGCTTGGAAAAAGCAGAGGAGATGTACTGCTCGAGTATGGGAAGATGTGTGTGGCAAAAGCATTTAACTAGAAGACAGGAGGTAAGGATTTTGAGAGTTTAACGGCATGATGTCCTCACACTCATGGAATGGAAGGCAGCCTTGCGGTAAGCAAATGAATTTCTTACTGACCTCAATTAACATTCTTTGTTTGTGCCAGGATTGAATTTTGTTCTTCAAGCCAGCTAGGTGCATACTAGGTGAATTAGCAGATAAACGTAAATGACCTCATTTTATCACTTAAATGGCATGAATACCTCAGAGTCCACCTTTAACTAAATTAAAAGCCTGGAATGAAGAACTATAGCTCTCTGTATGGTCTGTGGAGAGAGCTATACTCCTGGGGTGTCCTGAATTGCCCTCTGTGCACTCTACTGATCACTTAAGAACATAGAGTTGTAGCTCAGCCCAACATTAATGTGAATTTGGTCTTTGTATCCACATGCATCTGATCTTAATATGCCCAGCCCTGAATTTACCTCTCTTGTTTTAAAGTGGGTTATCATCATTGTTATTATTATTTAATTTTTATTTCTAGTGTTCGCTCACAGGAGAGAGATTTGCCTTACTGTGAGACAGCACAAGAAATTACAGAAATCACAAACCGGATGACACTTTGTCGCTCTAATTCATGAGGAGATGTTGTACCTATAAATCAAAAAAAAATCTATCAGCTGCAACTGCAGCCAGATAAAACCCTGACACAAGGGCAGCTGAGAAGCAGTGAAAGACAGATGAGACTATAACTTTTTGTCAACTGGCTTCACCTTCCTGGAGAATATCTGGTGTCAAGCTGTCAGTCTACTTGACTTCAGAATGAACAGTCAGCTGATAAAATGGTCTAAGTCCTATCACCTCTCCTTCCTTGGTAAAGTTTAGAGACTGACATGAGATGTTCTGCCTTCTTGTTCCTCTTCTGCTTCTCCCTTCTACCCCCGTTTCGTGTCAGCTTGTAGCCTAAAACTATAATCTCTAGTGGTCTGAAATTCTGGTTAAGTGCTATGCCTATATACAATTTTATGAATAAACTGTTTCTGACAATGAAAAATAATTAATGCAAATGCAGAGAAGGTCTTGAATCAACTCAGTCTGCTTCTGTCTTGGTAATGCCTTAAACTGTAATATCAAGTGTATAAAAGTATTGCTGAAGAGTAGGCCATCTCTGAAAATTATCACATTGTAACTTAGCTTACTCTGATCTAGCTTCCATAGATATGGAAATGATACTTTTTTCTTTACATATAAACATTTAAATCTTCTTGCAAAATATTTAAATATGACAAGGAAATAAGATATAGATAGACCTGTTGTTCCACTATTGGAATCCTGTGGCTGCACAAATAACTTTGATTTGCTATCACACTTTATTTCTGAATTATTTTCAACCATCAGTCATAGTTACATATGCTTTATTCTGTTGTTTATTTAATATGCCATTGAATAGGTGAAGTCATTACAACAAGGTTTCCTTCAACATCAGCCTCATCAAATATCAGAAGCCTTAGCTGAAGGAACCCATGCTGGTATATGAAATCACTGATAGCCATGGATTTAGAAGTCCATGAACTTCCATCATTTTATTACCGTACATACAATGAACAGGTAGGCAGGAGTCAGTAATTAGGATCTTGTTTGCAGATCTTGTTTTGTCTTCCGAAACACTTCCTTGCTTCCTGTGCCACTTAAGCTCATGGTGTTGAAGTGCTTTGGTCCCAAGCTTCTATTAAACCATCCTTTAATACCCCTTTCCTTTACTCAAGGTTTACATTTGTTATTTGCATTATGGCAAACTTCTTTTCACGTAAATTTAATTCAGTCCATCTAGATAGATTTAGTTTCATTATGGACCATTGGAAAGGACAAGAAGAGATGCTTTCTGAGTCCCTAATTGCAGAGGTCTCAATTTTGTATCTGCATTTTTATGGGACATGCAGAACATGTATGCATATGTAGAAGCTTTGTGGGAGGGATGAGGAAAGCAGACAAAAGGGGGAGGGATCTTTACACCAGTCTCTTGAGTAGCTGCCCCAGGCTAGTAGTTACCTGCTTCCAAATTCTTTCACAGAAAGAGAGTCACTGTGGAGAAAGTCCTGGTTCCTTTTTCAGTTTTGGAATTTTCCATCAGAAGAACTGAAGTTCAGTAAAAGTGTGATAGCTCTTTGAGCATATTTCAGTAGCTTTGTTAGGAAACTTCAACGTTAAATTTTGAACAGAGATTTTGCTGTGAACTAAGAAACACAAAGTTTAAGGTTGAGCACCTTATGTTTTAGCAGGCTCAGGGCAGGAATTGGTAAATCTCTTTTAAAGGAAATAGTTTTTGTTTGGGTTTTTTTTTTGTTTGTTTGAATTGTTGAGTTTTTCTGTATTTGTTGTGTTTTACTAACAATCTAGTCTGAATTCATACCTGGGTGAAAAACTGTTGACTGGGCTTAGTTTAGTTTTGAGGGTTGTTTTTTTAAATTAAAAATAAAATTTAAAAAAACTCAGGCTGAAATGTTTTCCCATTGTAGTGAAAGGTTTAACTTTACTGGACTTTCAAAGTAAAAGCAATGTACAGACTCCTGAGCCCAAGGTCTAGAGTAGGTACTTCAGATCTGGAGGACCTCAGCTTCAGGTTGGCTCTGTGCCCTGGTCACCCTCCTCCTAAAGGGTGCCCTGGGTACCAGGTGTGGTGTGGGTGCCTTGATCTCTGCACAGCACCGCTGTCTGTTATCTCTGCAGTGCTTCGCAGGGATAGAATTGATTAATATGGAAACTAGTTCAGTTTTGATCTTTGGAAAAGTTGGAAAAAAATGTTCACCAAAAGCCAAACCCCAGTAATATTTATAATATTGATAGCAGCACAAAGTATTTGAAGAGTTCTAAAAGATAACGCAAGAGAACCATCCATTTGAAGGAATATTATCTGGTATGCAAGTTAATAGAGAATGTCAGTTTGGTGGGGTTTTTTCAAGTGTGTATACAAAATGGATAACCATTAAACAAAGATACAAGATTGTTTATCTCCCTCTATGGAAGACCACATTCAGATTACATATAATGACCTTGGTACTCTGCTTAATGAATAAATGGAGTATTCAGCCATATCTGATAATGAAAATGAGGCATGCTTAATTGACTTAGCACTCAACTAATCAGCAGCTAATGCAGTCCTGAAAATTGCTAAGTTATTTCATCTTGGAGGGTCAGAACATGTGTGTAGAGAAGGAACAATCTTGTCTTTATACTTTAAACATGAAGCAAGTATAAATGGCAAACAGTAATTGATGTGGCCCAGAGGTTTTGGTCAGTTACGTGGCCTTGATCCACGTTCTCCTCACTCATCTGCAAAATGTTTATAATTCTAGAATGAAAATTTTTTAGTTAACAGCCTGTAGGCAACAATTGCACTAGAGGATCTTTGAGATTATAAGCAAAACTGCTCTGTCATTGGCAGATCAGCAAGTTAGATTTAGTTCATTTTATAAAAAAAGTGTGGTTTTTAGTTGCCATTGTGTGAATTTCCCAGAATAGCCTCCTGGTTTTTTATTCAAAGTACATATAGAGTTACAGTGCCTGACTCAACACCTGCAAAAGTCTATGCCCCAATTTTACTTTATTACAGACGGTAATTCAGAACTAAATGAGATAATTTCTTCGAAAATCTTCCCCTCTGTCATGGTGTAACCTATCAGGCAGCTAAAACAACCACACAGCCGTTTGCTCATGCCCCTCCAGTGGGGTTGGGGAGAGAATCAAAAAGAAAAAAAATGGTTAAATTTGTGGTTTGAGATAAACACAGTTTAATAGGACAGAAAAGGAAGACATAGTAATAATGATAAAATAATATACAAAACAAGTGATGCACAGCACAATTGCTCACCAACCAAAGCCGATACTCACCTAGTTCTTGAGCCAAACTGCCTCTTGGCCCACCCCCCAGTTATATACAGAGCATGACATTGTATGGAATATCCCTTTGGCCAGTTTGAGTCAGCTGTCCTGGCTGGTTCTTGAGTTGGCCCTGGCCTTCTCATTGGCAAGGCAGTATGAGAAGCTGAAAAGTCCTTGACTGTTTGGCAACAACTAAAGCATCGGTGTGTTATCAACATTATTCTCATCCTAAAGCCAAAATACAGCACTGTACCAGCTGCTGGGAAGAAAATTAACTCTTTTCCAGGTGAAACCAAGACACCCTCTCAGCAGAGATTTCTCTGTTGCTCACAGGAATGACTTGGTATTCAGAGCCAAAACGGTGATGTTTGAGGAAGAAAGAGGTCATCAGTTTAGTTCCCTGTACAAGGACTAATCAAGGGAAACCTTGTTTTCACTGTTCGTGTTCAGAAATCCCAGGTGAACAAAGGAATTAGTACAGCAAGAATCCTCTTGTTCCATTTTTTCCATTTTCTGTGAATTGGGATTTTTAGCAATTTTTGTCTTAATTTTAAAGTAATAAACGGCTTTTACACAACATCTTGATCTGTAAGTAGCAACTATGAGGATTTATCTTAGGGTTTTTGCATTTATTTAGAAGAGCAGAGGGTTAAACATGCTAAATGACAGAGTAGGTGCCTTGAATCGACAGGCACGGCAGCAGCTTCTGGTTCCACAGCCTCTGAGTCGCTGCCTTGTCCCTGATTTTAGCAGCAGGTGTCTTTCTGCAGAGGGCACAGGATTTACCATACTTCTCCCTACTAGAAAACAGCTCTGGGACATTGCAGGTCTCACAGTGAACTGGATGGGAGTGGGGAAGATGAGGCCTCAGCCTCCGTGATGGGCCTGTGATCCTTTGCGGAGGTATCTGTCATATAAATCCCCGCAGAGCAACGTGCTGCTCTCCTGTTGTTAAAAATCTGGACATCTTACACAAGATAACAATAAATGAGGGAGCAAGGGTTAAAAAGTGAAGGGAGTCTGTCTTCAACTTTTTCTCTTTGTCTCTGTTCACTTGCTTGCTGCTGATGTCTGTCTTTGAAAATCAGATACAAAACAATGAAACTGATTTTATTTTTTTATTAAGTATGTGCTAGAATACTCCTTTCAGATATTCACTTACCTTGGTGCCAGGCTTCAGACACTTAATGTTTTGTAAGTTGAGGTTTTACAGACCTACCCTGAATGTATTCTGAAGATACTGCTCAAAATACAAATCCTTCATCTGGCATCAGCAAACTTCATTTAAATTGGTGTTAAACCTGATCTTTGTACCTCATCTCATGCATCAGCTGTGAGGGATCAGCATATCAATTGTGAATCTTCACAAACTTCAGGAGCTTTGGAATTTGCTGGTGGAACAAAAGGGGAGCCTTGCCAAACCCCTGCTGCAAAGCATCGTGTGGCCTTTCAAATGACAGATTTTACTTGACAGTGTTGGATTTCGGTGCAGTCAAGAAGGTACCACGGTGGTATTGACTAAACATCCTGTCTTCTAAGATGAGTGTTCATTATATTGATGTCTCTTTTTGGTCAGACGAATACTGCAACAAAGTGTACATAGGCACTAACTGAGCTGTTAACAGGGTTTGTACAGAATACTGATAGGGTTATCATAGCAGTGGTGATCTAAGAATAGAAGTGCGGTAAAGGTCATGTGCAGAAGCAGTGTTCTTAGACTTACTGATAACTAGCTACATCCTGTAAAGTTTCTAGAGTGAGGCATTTCTGTAATTAAAAATAGTTGGACCCCAGACTAGAGATTTTCTATAAATATCTGTAAATATGAAAGTGGCTTTTGGACACCCTTCAGAAGGAATCCATATGTGACCTGTGTTTCAGTCCCTATTCTGCACCCACTCTACTTTTCCTCCATGGTTTTATCAGAATCTGTTTAAATGTGGGAAGTAAGTGCTGGGCACTTAATTCTCTATATGATGTTGCACTGGATTAAATAACGTGTTTTGTGGAGAGAGGCATAGAGGAAAACACTGAATGGCATATTTTTCTTAGAAATATCTAAGTGTTGTTTCTCTTAACATTCTGTAGTGATCACTGAGTATTTGCGCAGCCTACTTGAGAAAATGTTGACCTCTTATCCAGCTGTGATGCTGGTGCTTGCTGTCCTCATTGCTGATATTGTGTGCTTCACTGGTGTATCTCTTATGATTCCTCCCCAGTGGGTATTAATATTGATCCTTATTGCTGAAATGGATTATAAAGGAGATGTACTTTGCCTGTGTGTTGCCTTTTGGTTGTTTATCGCTGTGCAGAGTCTGGAAATAATATTAATTTGGTATGATATTTGGTCAGAATGTAGAGTTGATGAAAATAGAAGTGCTACCAAGACTGTTACTGGAAAGAAGCAGAAAGGAGGACACTGTCTACCTCTCCACTGCCCCTAACATCCAGCTTTGACAAAACTCAGCTGCATCCTTCTGGAAGTGTCATGGGGCAGGAGAGCACTGGGATGGGCCCAGGCTGCCCTTGAATACCCTTGGGAAGGTACTCAGACTTAGCCTATGTCGTGCTTTGGTTTCCTTGCCTCTTTGTGTGACTTTAATTGAAACTCCACGCTGGAGGAGAGCAAAATAGTGGGGTGAGGGGGCTGTGCCTCCTGCAGGGGAAAAGAATACAGAAATCAATCTTTTGGATGCCTTCAGCATGCTGTGGTTTTCAGCAGGAGTTGATCTGAGATCAGAAGTCAGCTCTTCTACAGATGGACTGATAGTGATGTGAGAATGGTTGTTCTTGTTTCTAGGAGGACTTCCTCTCTCTGCAGTTGGGGGCAAAACCTCAAATATGCAGTGATTGCAAGATAGGAAGGACGAAGGGTGGTTCTCTTTGCATTAGCATGCCAGCAAAGCTCAGCTGAGCACCTACTCCTGAATCGAGTTAGCTCAGTAGTTATAGAGGTCTGACAAGGATTGAATTAAATGGTAACCCTGGGTGTCCTATGTTGGATTTGAGATCAGATATTCTGTCTCAGTCTCCCATATACTTTGCTCCCCATGTGTGGTCTGTTTTCTGTATTTACTTTGTGTGGCTAAACAAGCAAAAGTCTTAGTCTTCCAATGCAAAGTGAACTACCTGAGTCTTTTAAAGATAGCACAATTACAGAGAGAAAAGTTATTCTCTGTAGATTAGAGATGAAATCTCATTTAGAAAACTCTTCTACACCCAGTATCGCTGATTTAAAAAATATACGTACATACATATGTATAAACATATGTACATATGTGTGTGTATATATATAGTAGCTGTTTGCATAACATGACTCCTGAACTCTCATGTTCTCATAACACTGTTTTCCTTGTGTCTGCACCTTTCTGGATTAATTCAAACTGAGCATCAATGACTAAAGNGGATGGTGAAGGGTCTGTAGGGGAAGACGTATGAGGAGAGGCTGAAGTCCCTTGGTTTGTTCAGCCTAGAGAAGAGGAGACTGAGGGGAGACCTCATCGCGGCCTACAGCTTCCTCACAAGGGGGAGCGAAGGGGCAGGCACTGATCTCCTCCCTCTGGCGACCAGTGATAGAACCCGAGGGAACGGAATGAAGCTGTGATAGGGGAGGCTGAGGTTGGATATTAGGAAGAGGTTCTTCACCGAGAGGGTGTTCAGGCACTGGAACAGGCTCCCCAGGGAAGTGGTCACAGCACCGAGTGGTCACCGAGCTTGACTGAGTTCAAGAAGCATCTGGATAACGTTCTCAGTCATGTGCTCTGATTCGACTGGTCCTGTGAGGAGCCAGGAGTTGGACTCAATCCTTATGGGTCCCTTCCAACTCATGATGCTCTATGGTTCTATGATACTGTTAAAGATGAGATCTTAGAGTGCTTAATACCATAGTAAGCAATCTTTGTGATTGCCTGATGTATTTGAGACATGCCTTTCCTAGGTCTGGTCACAGCCACCCCATGATTGCATGTCTGTGCTGATCCTTTTCAGTCACTTTCAGCTGATGAGCTCCCAAATTGCAGCCTGACACTTGGTCTTAGTTTGTAAATGTTGCAGTTATGACTTTATGTGGGGTATAAGTGGTATTTAGTTGATTGGGGGGTGAAGGGGAGAGGAAGCTCTTCTGTTTAATATTTCTCATTAGCTTGTTGCTGCAAAGAGAAGTTTTTAGCATAATGTGCAGGAAGTTGCCTACACAGTTTGTCCTATTAATGTAGAGGAACTAAATATGGAAAAGACTCCCACTTCTATTGTCTCTTTTATTCTGTTCCATGAATGCCCCAGTTGGACTTGTAATGAAGTATTTCCTCCAGCTGTCAAGAAAGTTTACACTATGATCCTAACTTTCTGTTTCCTAGCAACTCTGCATCCTTCTGCTCATAAAGGAAGGTGGCTTATACATTTAATGAACATAATTCTAAGCCATGGCCAATGAAAAGCAAATACTATGGAAGAATAAATGTCATCTATACTTTAAAGGCAATGTAAAAAGTTCACATCGTAATTGCTTATCTGCTTCAGCATTGCATATCATTTTGACATGATGAGCATTTCATTACATGTCCTTGTATTTCAAATTAAATTTCTAGTTGTGACTGGCAATGTGGATGTGACCACCTTCAACCTTTTTGCCTTAGGGATAGCTGCTTGTAGAAGTTTTGCTGGGCAACTTCTTATGTTTGAATGTCACCAATATGTTACTTGAAGGAAGGTATTTGGTTTCTATTTATTTTATTTTATTATTATTTTATTTTACTGGGTTATCCTGCCCTGCTTTGAACCTGGATTTTCCTACTGGGATGGCTGGACAGCAGTCTGCTGAATTGGATTATGGTGAGATTGATAACAAATCCTGCATTAAGATTTCAAAGGGACTGCATCCATGCTCTGTAACAGTTGTGCAAAGCAAGTCACTGAAATATCTTCATCAGTTCCTTTATTGTGATGTTTTCTTACCATTTTGAAATGAAAGTTTCTTTTAGCCATATTACAGGCAGAACATGGATGGCAGCTGTGTGGGAATTCTGCTTCCTCTAGACATGTAGGAAGAGTCAAATACCTGACTGGTATCTGAGATTTCCTAAGTGATTAATGAGATGGCATAGAAACAGAGTGAAAGCTAACTAGGGATTTACTTTTTGGTGATAGTTTTCCCACATTTAGACATGTCAGTGTTTCTTTGCATAGGAATTAAAGATCTTTCTGGTGTTTCAACAAACTATCTTTTCTGTTAAAAAGGTCAAAATTTGTACATGTTTGCTTTCTCACCTCTGAAGTGGCCAGATGGCTTTCACTGCTTGTTGGAAAATAGATCCTCTGAAAGAGCAAACTTCAGTGAAAACACACTGCTGAAAAAGTGATTAACTATAGAACATAGGAGCTGCTATGCTGTTTTACAGTAGTAATATATTTAGCCTGGGATCTTGTCTTCAATAGAGACTTAAAGATGCTAAGAAAAGAGAAAGTTGGTTTTTTTTCTGGATTTCAACACTGTAGAAAATAGCTGCTCTAAAGAATACTTATCTCAATCTTCTGCTACTGTAGCGATGTCTTCATTTTATTTATTTTGGACAAGTCTTCCCAAACTTTTTGTCGGTCTTTTAGTGCAATCAATTTGCTCTTAATTATGAGGTCACGTATTATTTCTCCAAGGTATACTTGCCAAATGCAGAGTTGCAAGATAGATGGCATTAAAGGCAAGTTGCTATTAGTTTAAGATGTTATGCTTTAGAGCGGTCCTCTGTGTTATCCACGTAGCATCATCCAAATCCTGATCTGATTATAAAGCATTTGTTACAAAGATGTTTTTCTGTAGTGCTTTTTGCTGTGGTATCTTACAAGCTTTGTCATCATTAACACAACTATTTTCAAGGTGCTCTGTGAGGAAAAGTTATGTCTTCCCATTTTACTTAAAAGAAATGGAGAGGCAGAAATGTTCGGGTCAAAAAATACTCATTTGAAATACCTAAACAAAGACACTAAAGACTTGATCTTTCTGTGTCTACAACACAGAGCACTACATAAATTTAAAACGCACATCAAGTTCAAAGCTCAGTATCCTTTAGCTACAGCTGCTTGCAGAGCTCCTACACAGAATAATTCTTTTGTTATATGACTGTTTCATGCCTGAGCAGCCCCATCCTGTCCATTGGCCCATCTAGTGTAAAAAAAAAAAAAAAAAAAAAAAAAAAAAAATTGCAAAAGATTATAAGAAACCCTGCTGATCCCAGTGTCAAGTCATCTTCAGTGCAAATGAATAAAGCTAACTGTTAGCAACCAAAGGCTTTCATTGAGTGAGCAGATCCTCCATTAATTAGGGAGGACATGCACCTTGCCAGTGAGGTTCACCAGTATTTGCTGGTAAGGGAGGAATGGTACAGTATAGAAATTGTGGGCTGCAGTTAATGCTGTGGGGAGAAGCACAGTCTTGCTGCCTTCTTGGTGGTAGAATCTGAACCACTCACAACTAACACATTTATCCATGTGACACCCAGATAAAACAAAGAAATGTTATTATTTCAGCTGTACAGGTAGGGACGTGAGACAGAGAAATGTTCAGAGCAGTGGAAGAAATCTGACAGACAAGTGGTATGAGCTCCAGAGTAATACCTTAATTGTAATGACTACAGTGTCCCTTTGTTTCTGGAAGTAATGGCTTTCCTCCCTTTTCCTTGAAGCCTCATCGTTGTTCTTGCTCCTGTGCTGCTGCCTCAGTCTCTCCACCCTGTGCGCTGGCTCCCGGTGCGCTCTGCCTTCCTCCTCCAAATTGTGCTGCTCTCAACCTTGTCCAGGTGCTGCAGTTCCCTGCCTTTAACTCTTTATTGTGGTGTACACTGTAGTTCCAGTGTTTTGTTTTCTTTAGCTTGTTTCTGATGTACAGTAGCACTCCCGCTCACCATTAAAATGTTTTATTTAACCTTAATACTTTGTTTCCTGAAGAGACAGCGCCATTGCAAGGGAAACTTGGTCTTGTGCCTAATATCATTCTGCATAATTTGTATTACTGCAATTTTATAGGCAGGACAGGGCCATAGAGGGAAGCTCTTTTTCTGCAGTAGCATGTGCAGTGCTTACTCACCAGCACAGCCAAGACGTGTACTTGTTGAAACTATAAGTTTACACTATAATTTTTGAAGTCGAGGATTAAAATTTGTCTCCTAGATATGAAAGTATTAATGCCTCTGAGTATTTTGCTCCAATATCTTTTTTCTTTTCCACTGGCTGAGTGAAGTTTTAAAACATGACTGCTCATCAGAATGTGTAACAAGATAATATTGTAGGAAAATGAAGAGGCATAATACCTCTGCGTCTGCTATACTTAATGTGATGAAAGACAAGCTTGTAGGCATTTCTCCTGTCACTTTCATTCTGCTATGTGGAAAGTATTTGATATGATTATCCCCCGCCTTTTTTTTTTTTTTTTTTTTTAATTTTGCCTAGTTGGTGTAATGCATGGGTAGAGAACATCCCACAGTTTCTGTAGCTTTTTTACAGTGGGAAACTTATAGGGTAATATTAACTTTACTAACATCCTAGTATTTGAGATTTCCCATTCACATAGCCTTTCACAGACATGAAAAGAAAATAATCTGTCCCAGACAAAATTTATGCATGTTTGTAGTTGCTTTCTGTTCTTGAATGGCTTGCAAAACTTGTGCACTAACCAGAAGTAAGGTGGCATGATCCAAAAAGAGCTTTGAAAGCTCCTTCAAAAGCTTTCTCAGAAGCTGGGAGGCAGACAGCATGGAATCAAAGGCAAAATGTACTGCCCATATGCTCCATCACCATCGCCATATCATCTCAAATTGAGTTGCTGACCTAGAAGTAGGCAGACAGATGGACACATGCCCTTCTGCCTCTTTTTGCAGTGACAGAACATCCCAAGTACTTTTGTTACATCTGTGCTATATTTGCTCAGCTTTGTAGCCAGAGTTTTCAAATTACTACTCATTCTCTGGTGTTTTTGTGACTGCTAAATCAAACATACATTTTTTTGGGCTGCTGTTTTTTGCCAAAACCATGTGTCCCCTGTTCCTCTCCCATCCCCAAAATCAAGCTGCAGTTTTGGATGCTTAGAAGCCGTGCAACTTCATGGATGATTTCTGGTGCCTCATTACAGGAATACCAGCAACTTCCTGCATGACGTGCAGTGCTGCATCCTCTGACAGGGGCTGATACTCCTGCCTGTAAGCCATTAACAGAGTAATTGCTGTTATCATCCCATTAGTCCACTCTGAAATATTTTAAAGCCAGGTATTTGATCACTTAAGCTGGCACAGTATTCCACCACTGCAAAAGCTTACAGTTGAACATCAAACAGGGCTAATCAGCTTTCAAGTGCATAATGCTTGAAATTACAGTTTTTGTGATTTCTTGATTTAAGCTAGAGCTGAGGAAGTAGACTTCTTCACTGAATCTACTCAGGAGGAGTTGATGGAGGGGAGAGAAAACTTGCATAGCTTTGATTTCAGCATGACTTACTGTGCAGAGCAGGATATATCCCATTATACCAGTGAGGTATATACGTGATTAGCAGGCAAAAGACATTTTCTTTCAGAATTTTAGAAAAAACTTGTCCTGTACAAATAGGTATCATCAACTCTCTGGATCTCAGGGACTTGCAAAATGAGACTGCAGCACCCAGTGCTGACATTCATGCTGCACAAACATCTTTGCAAGAGCTTTATGATTTTCCTGTCCTTGGGGTTTGCTTTTTGGTTTGGGGTTTTTTTTAGATGCATTCAGCTGTTGTGGAAGAGTGCAAGCAGGCTGTTTTTAAACAAGAAAGCTGTAATATTGAAAACCCAGGTGAAGTCCTGACTGCTGCACATGGCTTTTGAGTCAGTCTGGCAGTGAAGTTCAACACTTGAAGAGAAATAGTTGCTTTCCTGCAGCTCTAGATAGAGGTGGTCTATCTGTGATATGTGTCCATATAGGCACTATATACAGGAAAGAAAGCATGGGGTTAAAATGCTCAGTTTCAACAGGCAACATTCTTTAGTGTGTGTATAGGTACTACTGAATTACACAGTTTTGAGTGGAAAGTTCCTTTCTTCATAGCCTAAATCATTAATATTTAAAAAAAAAAAGAAAAAGGATATCACTGAACCTTCTTCCCCCCTCCCCCCCCCCCAAAAAAAAAAAAGTTTTATGAAATGTATAAACCATTTTAGTAATCAGATCATGAAGTAGTGCACCCAGATTTATCCGCCTTCCCCACCCCCCTCAACACCCATAATGTTTGGAATATGTTCTCTTTCCTCCTGTCCTCCCTTTCTTTTATTCCACCCATTTATAGACACGAGCTTCTGAAGAGTAGTCTAGGATCTAATATGGGTTTTGCCCACTTTGCCAGTACATGAAGTCTTTTCCCAGTAGGTGTATAACAATCTAAATATAATTTTTCTTTTCCAGCTTCTCAGTCTGGCTACTAAACAGACCTATCCATTACCCACATGGTGTTAATCATCTGGACCAAAAGATGAACAGTGCATGAAAAGCTTTGTGTAAAGAACACTGGGGGAATATTCATACCTTGTGCTGTGCTCCAGTCACAAAGGGCAGGATTCATACCCTCGACCATTATATTTCCACAGCATTGATGTCTTTGAGCTGTAGCCAGTCGAGACACTTAATAGTCAGGGAAGAGGCATAGGTGCTTTTAGGGCACGATTTGTCTGACCTGTTTTAGATGTAGTAGATGCTAGCATGAGATGACTCATGCCCTATGAATGCCCATTTTTCTCCACTGACTGGAAAAGGAACCTAAGGTGACTCTCGCAGATGGAGAAATCAGTATTTGTTCTGATCCTTCCCAATGCTTTTAGGCTCATCATTGTGAATTTAGCAGCATTTTTCTTCAAAAACCGAAACATTATACATCAAGGAATGTCAGGAAATTAATTTTTGCATCTTTGTAAAAGCATAGGTAAGAAGTTGGTCGATATTTGTGATGTTCGTAGTAAAAATGCGAAAAGAGGGAATAAAACATTGTAATGAAATAAGCAAAAATGGAACAATTTTCAGCTCTTCATTTCCTGCCTCACTTGAGACATCTTTATAGCACGTCATGCCTGCTTGTACCAGAAATGGGACTGCTCTGTATTTTTTACTGCATATGATAGAATGTATTTGCTTTAGCCAAAAGTAAGTTGAAAAATTCAGTAAGTTTTTCACACTTCTCTTTTAGCAATTGAATTCAGTGGATCAAGTAAAATGGGTAGTTGTGGGAGGGAGGAGGGATATTACAGGTTATTGCAGAAATATATCTTTTATCCTGTTTTATTTTCTTGTCTGTTTACTGGGTACTCAGGAAAATACTTTGAATTTAGCAAGAAATCTGTTTTTGTAGGTGGTATGTGATGAATGTGTGGCTGAATAGGGGATTTCTCCCTCTTCCTAGGAATGGTAAGATAGTATCAGAAGAGGAAGGGTTTTAACAATGACCAAGTCAAATGGGTACCTGAAGAGGATTAATGAATGCAAAGGACTTTATTCTTAATGGATTTAAACCAAGAGATAGTGCTTTGCAGTGACAAAAATTGTTGATGAGCCTGAAAGGAAAAAATTTCAGGGTGGAAGGGAATAATTCGTTGTGAGAATGCTCAGTGCCAGCAAAGTAGCAAACGTTTCATACAAAAAATACTGACCTGCTGCTTAGCCACCCTAATAACATTAGTTATTAATCACCCATCAGTAAGGCAGCTGCCTCCCTTTCTTTCACTTTAGGTATCAAGTTGAGCACAGGTTTTAAAGTTATTTGCTTAATGTGGTTTTAGCTGTGGTTTCTAGGTGTTGCATTGAAGGTTCTCTCTGAAAAGCTAAGAAATAAGAAGTTTCTGTTCCTTAAATTCTTTGTGCTGAAAACCATCATTCCTCTTTGTATATGTGAAACTCAAGGTCCCTTGCCAAGCTTGCTGATTCGTTCTGCCAGAATTTCTCTAATGTGAGGTAGAAATCCAGAGGGTGATGTTGGGTTGAGTCCCACTGTCAATAGGAAGAGAGTACTTAAAAGGGTTGTTCAAGTATATCGTACCACTCTGAAATGTCCCAGTAGCATTTCCGCCTGACATTTTATTTTGTGTGTAAATATGCATACTATATAAGTATATTATATATACAAATGCAAGTGTTGCTAATAACACCAGTATACTGTGGTGTGATGCAGAGAGAAGGAAAGAGTGTCAGAACCGTACTAATAAAATCGCAGGAGCAGCAAAAAAGGAAAAATTTTGAAAGTGCTGATTTCCTTGGTACTGAGGTCTTGTCTCATATTTTACTATTGACTCTTGTTTTAGTTCAGTGCAAGCATTATAAAATGTGGCATACCAGATTTGTGGAAATGGATATGTTCTTAAGTATCGTACAACATGAAGAGAGAAAATTATGGAGTCTGAACATATGTGTGCTGAAAATGATTCATTGATTACAGATCATGAATAAGATGTTAATGCCTTGATTCACTTCCTGCAAGATGTGATAGGCACCTGATTGAAATGGTGCTGTCATTTCTGGTAAGATAGCATCTCCTCTTGCCTGTTTGAGGGGCAAATGTTGTGTTGTAGATGAAGTCAGACTAGGTGAACATCCTAGCTATTTTCTTCTAAAATATCTGTGAACGAAATTAATCAGGGTTTTTTCCAATGACTGTCAGTAACGTGTAGAGGTAGAGAGTACTGCTGGTTTTATGTCACTGTTTCAGAACAGCCAATTTTTTGTGGCTTGCAATTGATCTGTCCTTGGTTTTACTAGTGCTGAGGAAACATTTACTATTCAGACATCTTAAGTTCACCAAAATGTTGCCCATGCTAGGTACTTCTAAGGATTTTTTCCAATTCTAAATTGATTACTCAGTTGCACTCATTTTGTGTTTATGGGTATTAAAATTATTTCCAGGGAATTTGAAACTGAAGGGATTAATATGAGGAAGTGCTCTATGAAAAGTAGAATTTTATTAAGAAATGGCTTTGTATATGTACAGTCCTTTCCAACTCCATCTGAAACTATTTATGTACATCTATTGAGTTCTCAAATGTTCCAACCACTCTGTAGCAGCCCATGGTATGCTAGTAATGGGGTAAAAAGATGATTAAAAAAAGGTGACTTCCGTTGCTGGCTAGCACTGGAACATGGTTTTCCCTCTAGCTAAGAAACCCCAAGTACTGAATGATGTCCAACCACGTGGCTTTGCTCTTGTATGGTGTGGGTGGCTGCTGCTGCTGGCTGGGTGAGGGAGGGCATGAAAATAAATCCTACGGGGCTTTGCCCTTTCCTATCACCTTCACCTTTTCTCCCAGCAGCGTCAGAAGCAGCAAGCTCTCCTGCCTGCAAATCTTTCCTGTTCCCCTTCCCTGAGCTGGGCTGGCTTGGTCAGGTCTCTCCTCTGCTCTTCCCACTTGTGCTGCTGCTGTGTAGGACGGGGGTGAGCGTGCACCAGATGCAGGAGATGGGAGTTTGGGGCCTACTAGCTGTTTCACCAAATAGCAGCACGTAGGTATGTTTGTGATACGGTTTGGAACTGTGGAAATAGAGAAATGATCTGGGGAAACATAATAAAACTTGGAGGGGAGGAGTTTGGTTTTTGGGTTGGGTTTTTTTTTGTTTTTTTGGGGGGTTTTTTTGTCCTGTATGTTAGAAGAGTAAGCATCACCTAGAAGCATTTGTGAAAACGTGCTCCTTTCTGTTTATAGTCTGAGGACTGTTCTGGATGACTATACTTTACTCTTATTTACTCTTGCCAACAATTTTGGCAGAGGCATCTGGCTGTATGCCAAGTTGTGCAGTCTCTCCAGATATCGAAGCCACTGCCTGAAAGGACAGTAGGATGGATGACCCTGCCACCGGGGAATGCCCTGGCTGCTGCAGGTGCTGGTCTGTGCTCTCGGAGAGGCAGGAGGCCTTTCACAGGCAATTGGTCTCTGCTTTTATTTTGGCCATACAACTGGGCATGGATGGTGGGCTTGATCTTTCTTCACTGAAAGGGTTGTCAGGCTCTGGAATGGGCTGCCCAGGGAGGTGGTTGAGTCCCTGTCCCTGGAGGTATTTAAAAGAAGGATAGATGAGGTACTTGAGGACATGGTTTAGTGGTGGGATGGCAAGGTTAGGTTAGTGGTTGGACTTGATGATCTTAAAGGTCTTTTCCAACCTAGATGATTCTATGATTCTATCTCATTCTCAGTTTTTGTTCTTTTAGGTGGATGGGCTCAGGGGGTCAGGCAGAAGCCTGTGGGTGAAAGCACGCTTTCTGTGGCGAGCATAAGCAGGGATGGCAGGATGGGCAGGATTGCAGCCAGGGAGGGGAAATGGGGTGGCCCCCATGGATGTGCATGGCTGCAGCAAGGGAGCACACTGGGTGGCCCAGTGGGGTGGCTGGAAGCCCCCTGTGAGGGGGAAGGGACTGGACCGATGTAGGGGCTGCTCATGTAGGCGACTGTGCGTGGGAACGGGGACTTGCTTGTGTGCACGCGTGCTGGGGAGGGGAAAGAGGAAGCTCTTCTCAGTTCTGTGTGACCCCCATTGTGCTACTGGTTTTGTTGAGAAAAGCTAATGTTTTTAGTTTGGGTTTTCACCAGCTTGATTAATTGGAGTGGTATTTGCAACTGAGTCTTATTCATATCCAGACTTTCTGTAATCCTTTATCCTATTACAAATGTGTATTTGATTAGCTTCCTACTTCGTAAAGCTGCTCGTTAAACTATATCACCGGCTGACTTTTGAGGAAAAAAAATCTGTTAAATCACAGGCTGGCAGTTGCATGGAATTACCTAGAAGATCCTGCTGGAATGAGCCCTTCTCCTTCCACTAGGTAGAAGATGAATTTTGCAGTCTTTTTTTTTTTTTTTTTCTCATTGAACATGCAGACAGTTAAACCTTGTCACGTACCTCGGTGCATGGGCATGTCATGATGGGAAAAGCTGCCATGTGGGGGACACAGCTAAGGGTCATCCAGGCAGGGGTTTGGTGGGAGCACTTCTGTGCTTCTGTTGAAAGGCTACGTGGCATGCTTTGCACAAAAGGCTGGATACCACCAGTCCCGTTTATTCTACACCTTGACTTTAAAGATCGTAGCTCATGTTTAAGAGTGAGTGTTACATCTAGGTTAGGAATGTTTCAGGTTTGAGGCTAATCTCAGTTTTGATTCTGAAAAAACTGCAAATAAAGTCTTCTGTTGGTTACTGCTCAAAGGTTTTTAAATTGGAAAAGTGAGTTCTTTCCTAATATACATTTTACAAGTGTTGTGACAATGTGAATCTGCATACTCCTGAATCTAAATGCTTTTTAAACCAATACTTTGTATTGTTTGTGAAGACCATGCATTCTCTTATAGTCTTAATAATTATAGACTATACATATTTGCATCAGCATTGCTGCTGTTGTGCTTTCTGCTTATTTAAATGAGAAATTAGCAGGAAAAAAAGTAGGAATTTAGTGGGCATCACAGCCAGAAGATTCCCATCTACAGATAGTGGAACTCAAAAGAAGCTATTTCTATTTTTGCACTAAATTAGTGTGGTGGGTTGACCCCAACTAGCAGCCAAGCCCCCACACAGTAGCTTGCTCATTACCCACACCAGGATGGGGAAGAGAATTAGAAGAGCAAAAGTGAGGAAAATTTGTGGATCAAGATAAAGACGGTTTAATAAGTGAAGCAAAGCTGTGTGTGGAAGCAAAACAAAGCAAAGAATTTATTTACTGCTTCCCATCAGCAGGCAGATGTCCAGGCACTTGCTGGCACACAGAGCCTCAGTGCACGTAATGGCTGCTTGGGAAGACAAATGTCATAACCACGAATGTCCCTCCCTGCTTCCGCCTCCTTTCCTTGAGCTTTTATTGCTAAGCACAATGTCATATTGTATGGGATATCCCTTTGGTCAATTCAAGTCAGTTTTCCTGGTTGTCTTCCCTTCCAAATTCTTGCATATCCCCAGCCTACTCTGTGTGTGCAGGCAGAGTGGAGGGGGGAAAATCCTGACCAAAAAACCCAAAACCCCTTCACGCTGTGCAAGCACTGCTCAGCAGTAGCCAGGACACCGGTGTGTTAGCAGCACTGTTTTAGTCACAAATCCAAAGCTCGATATCATATGGGCTGCTATGAGGAAAGTTAGCTCCATCCCAGCCAGACCTAGTACAATTAAGTTACCTAATTCTGTATTTCTTTTACTGTCTGTTCATTATCGTTGTGCCTGGTAATTTGGCTTTTCTGCACTTCCTTGGCATTCAAAGCTCTAACTGTTTTTTGTTTGTCTCCTTGAAAATTACTTGTCTGTTTTCTTGGAATCTGTCACTTAAATAACCTGGAGTTCTCTATGCCAGTTGCTTCTTGTCTGATCAAGCTGCACCCACTAAGAAAAGGGAGGATGTGTCTGATAATTCCAGACAGATGGAGTGGTCTTGCCACAGAGGCTATGGAGAGTGGCAACTAAACAGATTAAACTTGATGAAGTCATTGACAGACTTGCACAATTAACATACTGATGCATATCTTTCTTGCTTCCATCTGCCAGCATGGCTAATTCATTTCATTACTGTGAAATTCACTTGACTTGACATTCCAGGCTGAATTTTGTACCGTAATTCACCTGCCGTGCTACTCGTGCTCTTCTTGAAACAAACCCTTTGAATCAAAGCTATTTGAGTAGTATGCTGTGATCCTTTCATCCTTAGAAGAGGTTCCGCTGGTCTTACGATTGCAGCAGCAATGAGATCAGAATTATAGTAACCAGTCACTTAAGGTGTTTAAGTTCTGTCAAGTATTCATCTTCATAAATGTGAATAATATTCTTCTTAGTGGATTTAAGATCTTCTATCTGTTAGTTGTGAAACCATACAAGTAATAGCACTATAAGGGCTGATCCCGCCTGTGGAGCGTTGGCTCGATGGGTAGCTGCTGCAAGGATCCTTTGACCAGAGTATTGTGAACACTGAATTATGAGCTAAACCTGTAGCAACTTGCTTTTCATATACGAGGTAAATCAGGGTCACTGTTGCTCAGAAGACCTCTCATATGACTTCTGAAGTTATTCCTGTGCTTTGCAGTGAAATCCAAAAGTGCAGTGATACAAAGTAAGTTTCTTCATACAGCAGCTGGTTTATAATGGAAAAAAAAAAAAATTCCAGTTACCAGCTGTGATGGTTTGGGGAAAGAAAATGTTAAGGATTTGACAGTTCTTGTTCCTGTTCTGATGTTGACTGATAAAACATGAACACATGTGGCATCAGCTGTGGACTTAGCACTGTGATTTGTTTTGCTGGGCTGACGTGCAAAAATGGTTGGCTGAAGCTCTTCTGTTGATAGTGTCTTTATATGAGGTCCTCTGCAAAAGAAACACATTTTATTTGCAAGAGGTGATCTGATGCCTATTGCTGTGCTGCTCATGGTCCTTGTTAGGCTCAGGACCTCGTGAAAGAGGGAAGAATCTTTTCCTTTTGCTGTTTGCTTGCAGACGTGCTACATAATTGCATTCTTTTGTGTGCCAAACTGCTGCTCTGGGCCTCCGGGTGTACCATGTGCCTCTTTCCCCTCTCTCCACAGCACTGCTGCAGGACTGGCTCTTGTGAAAGAAGGTTTTAGCCCTGCTGGCTTTCATGGCCAGACAGGTGCTAGGAGAAGCCTGGAGCCATGGTACACTTGTAAATTCGGACAAAGTTCTCAGCCACCTTGTGCGACCAGATGCTTTGGGTGCTTTAGTTAAGGCTTGTGCTGGCTGGTGACTCGCCTGGAGCCGTTATTTCCACAGATGCAAGTGGCGTTAAAATAATTGATCCTACTCACTGCAGCACTGCAATCTGGATTGCCATAACTCCTTTGCGGTGGTACCGTGTCCATTAACAGTGGTAGTGTGGGGTTAAGGATGAAAGACAAAGGGATGAAAAGTGTAAAGGACAAAATTCTCACATGTATTAAAACACACAGCTGGCATAACCTTTTGTTTACTAAAGTAAACAAAACATAACCTTTATGTTACTAAATGAATGAGGGTCAGGATGTATTTCTGTATCTCTATGCAACTGGCAACTAACTTAGCATTTCTATGTAGAAATTGCTTCTATGATTGCCACACCACAAAAGAAAACTCTACGTTCAGTGAATACTTTGGCATTTTCCCTTTTCTCCTTTTTTCTCTTTTTCTTGGTTAAGCTTTTTATTTGTTTATGTTTATTGAAACAAATGAACCTTCTGCAGACTACTCTCATGTTCTTGGTGCTGTGCCTAAATGGGGCAAAGAAAGAAATCAGCTATTGAGTCTTCTGCAGCTGGGGATAACTTTGCACTGTGATATCTGTGTCTAACTTGAAGTTAGGTCCAACTTTTTTTTTTTTTACTCTAGAGGTTCTTGAAAAATGTCACTAAAATGTCCATGAAAATTTATAGCTTCACATTCTGGTAGTTTTGAATGAAAAACTTCTACCTTGAACATATCAGAGTAGATCTGCTTAAAATGTCATGATGAAATAGAAGCAAGTGAATAAAAGCTTGTTAAAGTAGTCAGTGTCTCTGTGCGTGAGAAAGTTAGGGGTACGGCTCTGCAGAGTCTTACAAAGGAACTTTGAACTGTTTAGTCTTGCTATAATGAAAGTATTACTCTGTCTTCAAACAATTCTGCCCCTCCTTCTTTTGCCTCTCAGTGCTGCCTTTACTCCTACGTTGTTTCAGAAACACTTTGAATCAAGGAAGAATAAATATATATGACACACAAGTAATAATTTTATAAAACTGGGACTCACAAGAAAAAAAGTCTTGAGGAGAAAAAGAATGCCAGTATAAATAATTTTTAGATGTTTTTACTTTCTACGGTCCAGACAGAACATCTAAATAGCTGGTTATGTTGTTACTCAACATGCCAAGCCATACAAAAGCTGCATAAAGCTTTATATAGGAAGGGAAAAAGGACAGAAGACTTAGCACAGATGGTGGACAAATTTGAGTAGTTATCCCAAGACAACAGTATTATGGCTTCCATAATCTTAGTATCTGTTACGTTTTTTCTTTTGATTCACAATCAGGGAACATTCAGGCCAGCCCATGTGTTAGATGCATCTCTAATGAGAAGGAAGAGAGGCATTTGGAGGCTATTGAAGCAATTAGCATTTCACTTTTTCTCCATTGTGTCAAATGATGCTATCTCATTCCCACAGAAATTTTGGCTTTTTGCTTTCTACTCTGCAAGATAGTTCTTAGTTGGATGTCAGGACTCAAAAGTTATGTTTATGAACGCATTATAAATATTCAGATAGTTTCAGGCTAGGTAAGTCCTTCCAAATCTGCATCACAATTAGCAAGCTGCTTTTTACTTTGGTTTGCAGGCCCACAAACCTTCTCACAGATGTGCCGAGTGAGATGTTAGGTTGAGCTCTGTTCTCACCAAGAGTTGCATGCAGAAAGTCAAGTGCTGACCTTCTCCTGCCTAAATATGGAGACAAAGAGTGAGTGCTTCTGAGTGGATGCTAACTAGATCTAATTAAAAAAAATAAATTGTATGAGATTAGTAGTTAGAACTGCTTCAGTACTTTTCAGTTCTGCTGCTTAAATTTGAGGAAACAACAAAATGTCACAGATGGATCAAACCAAGTTAAACATTTAGTTGTCAAGCTTTTGGGAGTCCTAATGTTGTTCCAAATCATGAGATGAAAAGACTTCTTCCTCTATTAGCAGCTCCTGCCTCTTGAAATGTGTGGGGGTTTTTTTGGGTTTTTTTTTTGTTTGTTTGTTTGTTTTTTTTAGTGTTAATATAGTTTGATTAGCTTTCAGACTTTGCTGATATTCTGTTAGGAGACTTAGTTTTGATACCCTCAAGTCTTTAAGGGTGGACTGCATAAGTAGAAGTGAACAAGGAGGATAAAGATGGAATTAAAAGCAAAATCAAGTCTCAGTCTCCCCTTCTCTGTCCTATCCCAAGGATTGTTTTACCTATATCGATTCCAGCTGAGACACTAATGTGCCCATATTTGTTAGAGGTGATGTGCCTCTGAAGAGGAGAGGCACAGATCTCAGAAGGGATTCAGGCTAACTGAATATATTCGGTAGCTTTGGAGAAGGCTGAATTGGTAGCTATGTTGCAAGTTGTTTTTTGTAACTATCGGTGGCTTGTCTCTGGCTGCTATGAGAAGCGAAACTTCGAGCCCAAACCCCATACTTCCTGCCACTTAATCACAAACCCCAGGGAAGGGAAGAAAAGAAAGTATGAGTGGAATAAAAAAAAGTTAGTGACCTGATGGTTTTATTTTTGATCAGTGTAATAAATGTGTATTGCTCTTTCGTGTCTTCAGCTGGACTTATGGTACAGAGAGATAATACCATGTCATGTTAGAGACAAAAGACACAAAAGCAGGTAAGGATAGGTTAGGCGTGTACCTTGCACATTGACTCATCTCACCTGTAGTTTCCTTCTACTAAAGAAAACGGGATATTAAGATGTAAAAGTGCAAAGGGTGCTCTTGCATGAGAGCTGATTGGGAAATAACAGCAGTTGTTCCTATATCTATCTCTGTAAATGTGGTTGTAGATGCAGATTTCATTTCGGGAGTTCTCAGTATGTATTCCACTTGGACTCGGGAGATATCTTTTGGGTTGTACTGTTTGCATTACATGCTGGCTGTTTGTGTAGTCAAATAAGCAAATTCTCTTCTACTCAGTGCAATCAAAGATGGCAAAATCTGGGCATAAATCAGAATTGATTAAACAATGGGAATGAGCTTTGAATTGGTTTATCAAAATAAAATAAATGACAGTATTCGAAAAAGTGAAAACACATAGGAATTTACTGTAGTAGAAAAGTCTGGAAACAAGAGTGGGCATGTTTATTTTATGTGGGTTTTTGCTCTTCATTCATCAGTGGCAATGTTATTCTCCCCAGTGTAGCAGAAAAAACACAGGTTTGGTGTAAGATGTAGCAGAATGAAGAATAAGGTATAGCTTAGGACAAATAAATAGGTGTGCTGTTATGTAAAGAATTACCAAGGGTTCTGTTTCTACTTATGACATCTGGATTGTGAACCTTGAAGTGGTACAGTAGGTAGCTCTGATATATTGAAATTATTTTAGTTGACTTACCATGAACTTTTTCAGAGCGACATTTGGGACAGTTCTTCAAGAATAAACATCATCTTTATACAGTGATCTCTCAGGCATGTTTTTGTAAAGATACTAAGATATGTATGAAAAATTCAGAATTCTAACAATTTATTTGCCATCATTTTATACCATTTCAAAGTGTCATATGAATTGCTCAGCAATCTTTTCTTAAAATATTTTTAAAAGAGAATTGCTATGACTTTTCACTTTTTTCCTCTCCATGCACTATTACATTGTCAGAGCATACTCTAAGACTGAACCCTTGTTTTATTAATTTTTCACAATTCATGTCTTCATTTGACTTAAAAATGAAAGAGGGGAAAAAAGAAAATAGTATCTTTTCCTAGAAATATCTTTGGAATATTTTTAATTAAAGAATAATTACTTTTGCCCTATGAAAAACAGTCCATTGATTATCTAGTATTTCAGAATCACAGCTGTCTGCATGTACCACGTTAAAAAATGAATGTCATTCAAAATGAGAGGATATTTTTGTAATATAAAGGCATTATATAGCTAACGTACAAGGTAAAATCTAGAAATCAGCTAGGCCAATATTGCAAAGTAAAACATCTAGAAAATATTTTTAAACACACAAACCCATATTATCTATTAACACTCAAAATGAAGAAAATCTGAATAAATTGGTGATAGCTTAGAAGCTTTACAGCCTTCAAATTGAAGGATAAACAGATATCATGCATTACCGTTTATTAGATTAGTCTCTGAGAAACAGTTGTCTTAATAGACTGAAGATAAAACACAGCTGCTAACACTATTACAAATTTCATTCATCAAAAGCTTTTTTTTCTGTCCTAATTTTAATGCGTCTTATGAGGTGAATTACTTCTGCTGTATCATCTGTCTCTGTTCTGAACTAAAAGCTAAAAAAACATTCTAATTTAACAATATTTTTATAGCTGTTATCCAAAACTAAGAAAGTAGGCTCTTGGTAATATTTTCAAGACTGTAGGTGAGTGAGGCATACATATTTTGAGAGGCTTAGGCTAGGGTTCCTACATGCAGTCTTTTTCTTAGGCTAGGGTTCCTACATGCAGTCTTTTTTTGTGGCTTTCTAATAGTCATTTCTCTTGCAATGTTTGAGTTGTTAAAGCAGGACTAGGCATAATGTTCTATAAATATCATGGATCATGTCTTGAATCCTACAGAGCAGCTGTTCATGGCTGTATGAATAATTTACTGATTAATTACACATAGTCCCCTAAACTACTAATTCATATCAGTTTGTTGTAAAGCCTAGAGTCTAATACCACATGGCACTGACTCAAAGATCACAGGACTTCCTGAAATATTGGGATTGTTTTTCTAGCTAGTGTCTTTTTTTTAGGAAAAAGCGACTCAAGGTTTATTTTTAATCTTTCAGAAGCCAAGACACCTGACTATATGATTTGTTCCTACCTTTTGTCTCCAGCTGTGACCTACTAAAAATATTGTAACCCAAGAAAAATAAGCTGAGAGAGAACTTCTTGCAGCTATAGTGCAATTATTTTTATTTTTTAAATTTATCCAAGTGGAATTATTCTATCACTATAAACTTAAGAAATAGACCTGTCTGAATAACAATAATAGAAAAACGGCTGTCAGACTAGGTTTAAAATAAATAATGTACAGTTTTTTTTCTCATCCCCCTAACACATCCACATAGAATACCACCATGAAAGAATTAAAATCTAAAACTTTTCTATAGCTAGGTTATTTTCTCAGATTTCCCCCTCCCTCCTCCTTCCCCCTCAAGTGAATAGCTTACAAGGGAAAATCATCTTTGGGAAAGTTCAGTCAAAACCAAGAGTCAGATATGTGTTAGGAGTAGGTAGCTGTCCTATTACTCTGGCACTTAACATTAAAATCTGGAGGACTTTTCTGAGATGGGAAAATTGGTTTGTATGGAGATTTGTTGAATTGAAAAGAGATTTGCTCATGTCTGTCGTTACATCGCTATTTGAGCCAAGAAAATAATTGTGAAGGAGCATTACCCATGAAGAACACAAAAGTCTGAGAAATCATCTGTGTAACTATCTTTCCAATGGTCCATTTGCAATTTCATTGACATCAGTGTGTGCAAGACAGTATTAGTCTGTACTTATAGAAAAGAGAAATCAGAAAAGATGTCTGTAGTACTTTAAGTGCCACAGAATGTACCATTTCCTTCTTACTGTGATGTTCACATCCAAAACACGAGGGAACAAAATTGGTTGTTGCTTTCTGAGTTTTGGCTTTGAAAGCATGATTTTGAAATGAGACATAAAACACTTTCAGTTGCTTTTAAAAGTAGAAATGCCAAGGTTATTTCCTTGCTGAAACTTTCCCAGGTGCTCAGATTTTCAGCTCAAAGCCCATGGGTTTTTCATTGCTGTGCCAACTGGTAATACCTCCAGTTACTTAATGTATAATATAATGTATAATATACAGGTACATGGGGAAATGAGTAGATTTGTTAAATTAGCAAATAACAAAATACTATTATGGGTCATGGCAGTCTTGGACTATCTTTGAATCTGTATGTGTATCTTCTCCCAGTGTGCTTCCATTTACTCATGGCTAATAGTTGTGACAGGTCTTGCCTGCAGGCTGTAGCAACAGTCTTTAGAGAACTGCTTCATATGCATGTTTAGCTTTCTATAATCAGTCACAAGCCCTCTTCATGTTCATCTTCTCCTGCCTTCTGACCCTGTTCCATGCTTTTTTGTTTGTTTGTTTCCACGGGGCGGATATTTTGAAGCTGTTAAGTATCTCAATCCAGGAGAAGGAAAAAAAAAAAGGCAGCATTCACAATATTTTATAAGCACTGAATCAGTTCTGCAGCAGCTTATTTATTCAAGTCTTATGTGCAGTGTGTCTATTTAGAGCATAGTGAATTAAAAGGCCTGCTTTTTTGTTTTGGCTGGAAGTTTCAGTATTTCGAATCCTTTAATTCTCAAACTAAAATCAAAATTTTGACCATTGCCCAGGTGGAAATATCAATTGTTTTCTTCTAACAGAAAAAACAGTAAACTCTGGTTTACTGAATTTGAATCAAAATACTTTAGGTGTGGTTTCATCTCACCTTTCTTTGCATACAACCTCCTAGTACCTCATATGCACTGCAGATACTGCATATCGATTGTCTATTGTTTTATTTTCTCATTCTCTCTGCTGTCATATTCTGTATCATTAGCTAGATTAACTTTCCACTGGTGGGCCTTGGTTATATATTTATCCACACATGCTGATGTTTAGTTTAAAGGGCTACTATGTAAGAATTACCATTTTGTGGAAAATTGCAATTTATATGGAGTTCCCGACTACCCCTGTTGTCTGCCAATGAGTACCATTGGTTATAGATGACTTAGCCAAATGACACAAGCTTTGTCTTGCAGATGTATCCAAGACGTGTCATTCATATATGTAGTGGTGTAACCCCAGCAGGCAACTAAGGACCATGCAGTGGCTCGCTCCTCCTACCCCGGTGGGATGGGGGAGAGAATTGGAAGGGTAAAAGTGAGAAAACTTGTGGGTTAAGATAAGAACAGTTCAATAATTGAAATAAAATAATAATTAAAAAATTGTAATGAAAAGGAAAATAGCAAAGAGAGAAAAATAAAGCGCAAGAAAAACAAGTGATGCAAATACAAAACAGTTGCTTACTACCCGACAACTGATGTCCAGCCAGTCCATAAGCAGCGATCGCTGGCCTCTGGGGGATTGCTCCGCGCCCCCCCCCAGTTTATATGCTGAGCATGATGTTAATATGGTTTGAATATCCCTTTGGCCAGTTTGGGTCAGCTGTCCTGGCTGTGCCCCCTCCCAGCTGCTTGTGCACCTCCATCCTTGTCGCTGGCAGGGCGTGAGAAGCTGAAAAGTCCTTGACTTGGTGTAAGCACTACTTGGCAACAACCAAAACATCAGCTTGTTATCAACATTATTCTCATCCTAAATCCCAAACACAGCACTATACCAGCAACTAGGAAGAAAATTAACTGTACCCCAACTGAAATCAGGACAGTATATCAGAGTAGATAGCTGTGAATAGCTCACCATTATTCAAAGATGAACACATCATTTTTGACTCATTGGGAATTTAGAACAAATTGCAGTCAGGGGGACTTCTAAGCCCCAAAATTGCCTCCTGTGAAGGCACAACAGAAATGGGAAAAGGTCTGAAAACCTAATTTATTATAGTGCAAATCTTTCTAAGTTACTGATTCAACATAATCTATACCAAATCATGGAATGCTTGTGTCATCAAATGTGTAGTTAATCACTAAAAAAGTGTCCTGTGATTTTGCTTGGATTTTAATCCACATATTTTTCACTCACTCTTTCAGATAAACCCAAAACAAGAGCTTCTTGTTAATATGAAATTTAAGAACTGAACTTTCCATCTGCCACAGGAGATGGCAATGTTTAGATTGATTAAAGGACAATGTTTATATTGATTACACATTGAGCAATATAAACACAGTAACTCTTGCAAAGATGTCTTTTAGCATTTTCAAAAGTGAAGAGAACTAGACTATGATATGATGTGATAACATATGCAGTAAAATAGAGAAAAGAATGCCGCATACTTTAGGCTGAAGGAATGAACTTTGAATTTGAGATACGACATACTTGAAAGTGTTGTTGTACTAAGACCATTTCAAATTGCTACTTCAGATTTTTATCCTTCATACGTTATAGAATCATAGAATGGTTTCAGCTGGAAGGGACCTCTGGAGACCATGTAGTTCCAACCCCCCTGCCATGGGCAGGGGCACCCTCCACTAGACCAGGTTGCCCAAAGCCCCATCCAGCCTGGCCTTGAACACTTCCAGGGAGGGGGCATCCACAACCTCTCTGGGCAACCTGTTCCAGTGCCTCACCACTCTAACAGTGAAGAATTTCTTTCTAACATCTAATTTAAATCGACCCACCTTTAGCTTGAACNAACCAACACTTGCTAGCTACTTCTAATACGCTGTAGTACTCACTGGTTTTGCTACCAGTTCTTTTTTGATTTGGTGTGATTAGGAAGTTTTCTGAGTATTTGCGAACAGACTTCTAAAGTTGTTGTGATGGTCCTAATGACTTAAATATTTAGTGCAATTTCTCAATGTAGTCTGATTATTTGGGCTCAAAAAAGAAATTACTTTTGTAAAGAAATACTTGTGGAGAGGTTTTTGTAAAGATACTGATGTGATATTAATGAAATCCAGCTGAAAGGCATTTGGGGAACTGAGTATTTCAGTTCAAGCTCAAGGGATTTAGGTTTACAAGATATTTATTTTTAGCCACATTGAAATGGGCTGGAAGTTCTGCATTTTTAATGTCTTCAGATGGTGTCAGGTAACTCTAATAAGGAGTTAATTCTTTAATAAAGAGCTGGGGAAACAGCTGTGTGACAGTAATGAGGAAAATACATTAACTTCAAGCACAAAAATACAGAAGTACAAAACTGCTGTACGTGAAGTGAGGCAATTTGAATGAGCTTGTGCAACTCTAAGATCAGAGGCTGTAAGCAGCTGCATGGATATAGCACAGAGGTGAAAGAGTTTATAAAGGCTGCTGACTGTGCTGGCAAACATTTTCAGAAGGGGATAATGAAGGTTTTGTGGGATATGATTTTTGCCTCCTTAAATAACAAGGTGAGTAGCCTTTAAAAAAGTGCTGAACGGTCCATGTCTACCAGTGTTCAGCTTTGTTGCTTTGAACACCATCGATTGCAGGGGCCAGCACTTGAAGTAATCCACTGCATTTTCAGGGGGCCGCATCTTCCAATATGAAGTTCAAATATCACTATTGACACTGTTTTTATTTTCCTAATGGATAGGGTGTAATGAATTCAACTCTTCTGCAAGGAAACTACCATCTTCTCAGCCTTGAAATACAAAGCTACAGAATCATTCTAAAGGACTTTATTATGAATTTAACTTTGTATTTAATTATTAAACTAAGGGATTAAATATTTCCTAATCTCTCTCAGATAAATTGAGACATAGATTGTCTACCATGTGTCTACTGGGTAGAAACACCAGACAAAAGTTTATGCATGGTAAAACTTGATGTCATTGGCCTAAATCTGGAGAAATTTGTCCTGGCAGAGGGAGTTTGCTATACATGACACGCTAGGTATGGATACTCTGAAGTACGATTGCTGAGCTGCCTAGAGTCCTCCGATTCCTTGTTTTCATTTTAAAATGACAGAGAATTGTGCCTGGGAAAAGTAGGTACCAAATTATTATTAGCTGTTTTTATTGGTGAGCATTTGCAACACCTTATCTATTACAAATACAATTGCATATAGCAAGCTATACTGTGATGCTAATTGAATTATGCTGAACCACTAAAATCATGCACTATTAAGTTAATTTTTCAGATGCATACACAATAGGTAGTTTAGCAATATGTAAATAAGATGATTTGGAGTTGAGAGGTGTTAAGAAAGGGATTTTTGAAGCTCTAAAATGTCTTGATATTTGGCAGTTGTATTGTTTCAGTCATGGCATGTTACAAGGAGGGGAAGGGTTTGTGGTTTAGAACATGCTTTTCATATTAGAAAGATGATTAGCTTGAATGTTTATTTAATTTTTGCTGTGCAAACACAGCTCACTACAATAATGTGTGACTGGTCAGAGGGATGATGCTATCAATTATTTAGTAAAGGTTTGAATCTGTGTAATATGTTGCTATGCAACTTGTAACTATTTTGCAGGTATCTTAAAATCAGAATATGGAGCAGACAGGCAATGGGTAGTCTATCTGCTGGCATAATTTTTAGAGGTCTTACTGTGCCTGGATGCAAAGTCTGAACCAGCCCAATCCTAAGTGTGTGATGACGCGCTGGCAGACAGAAACCTGCAGGGTAGTGCTTGGCTCCTCACTTCAGTCAGTTCCCCCAAAGGTTCCACTTAAATGGCTTTGGAAATGGACCATGATGCGTGGAAAGGCTGGTGGTAGTGCAGGTGGAATGTGTCTATGCTGGAGATGGAAGGGTGTTGAGACACATGCTGGGATGGCTGTATTTTCCTGGGATGTTTGAGGGCTTCAAAATGTTTCTGATGTATCTGTAACAGCGAAGCAGCACCTGGCTGAGGTATGTGCAGGCCATGTGGGGCTGCACTCTCTTCCTCTCTGCAAGATGCTGAGATTACAATTTAAGGTGAAAAGGTGGGTGGGAAAGGAGGAGGTGAATGAAGGGAAAAGGGAGATGGGACAGAGGAAGGAGAGGCTGAGAGATAGCAAGGTTAACGATCCAGGTAACACAGTGACCAGTCAATAAACCCCTGCAATGGAAGAAGGCTCAGAGGAGATAGGCAAGGGTGATTGGCTTAGGGAGGAAAGTAGAGAGACTGACCACAGCTGTTGCAAAACTAAATAATAACAAAAAACCCCCAAACCCACAACATTGAAAAAAACACTCCACTCTGTGCTGGATTTGGCTGGAGTAGAGTTAATTTTCTTCATAGTAGCTAGTATGGGGCTATGGTTTGGATTTGTACTGACACCAGTGTTGCTAACAGAGGTTAGCTAACAGAGGTTTTGGTTCCTGCTGAGCAGCGCTTACACAGAGCCAAGGCCTTTGCTGCTCCTCACACCACCCCACCAGCCAGTGGGCTGGGGGTGCACAAGGGGTTGGGAGGGGACACAGCTGGGACAGCTGACCCCAACTGATCACAGGGATATTCCATACCATATGATGTCATGCTCAGCATATAAGGGGCTTGGGGGAAAAGCAAGAGGGGAGTAAGGCATTTGAAGTGATGGTGTTTGTCTTCCCAAGTCATGACTGAGCCCTGCTTTCCTGGAGATGGCTGAACCCCTGCCTGCCCATGGGAAGTGGTGAATGAATTCCTTGTCTTGCTTTTGCTTGATCAGGTTCATTCCATTTGCTCTTAGGTTACCTTAAATTATATTGATCTTTACTTGATTATTGCTTATCTAGATCAAGTCCAAAGCATTTTATATGCTTATGGAGAGCTTTTCTGAAATCTCATGCTGAGCTGGGTTAGGCTACAAGTTAATCCTTCTCTGCAACACAGTAATCACTCGTGAAATGTAAATTTTAAACTTGCCAAGTCTGACCAATCTTTAGGAAATTTCTGAAGTCTTTTATAAGTAAAGGAACTGATGTTTCTTTTTAAATCCATTAAATAGAGCAAACAGGTGCTCATTTTATATTGAACTCTTGGTTTCTATTCAGCCTCTTGCTTTCCCTAAAAGCTTCCTGTATTCTTGGTTTTCATTTTGAATGCAAATCATATAGTAAATAAGGCTTTTTTTTTCCCAACTGCTGTGCAAAGTCTAAAGCAGTCATAAAAGTTTATTCATCACTGTAGTGATACAGGACAGTGACATACATCAGTCAACTGAAACTCTCTGCTCTGGCTTCTTGCTATGGAAGGGGTTAGTTCTGCAGAGAAGATAGTTACCGATGCTTTTATTCCTCATTTCACTGAGAAAGGAACAGTGGCATGAGGAGGAAGAATCAGAAATATATTTTCCACTTGGTTCATTCTTCTAGATATGACTTTTCTAGTACAAGTGGAGAAGCACTATGGAGAGAGAGAAAAAGATACTAAAAACTCTCATGGATGGCTATCAGAAATTGTGAGCTCAGATGTTAATATGGCTGACATAATTTGATGGTGTAGCTTAGCTCTGAGTATGAATGACATACAGTTTGAGGTAAATTATGGAATATTTGTTTCTGAAATGTGATGTGAAAATTGATACCTAATGAACTGAACTGTGTTTACATGACAGTTAAGTCTAAATTAAGTAATCTCCAGCCAGAGTGAAACAAGGGTTTACACTTCTATGAAATTAGGATGCTATCATTTACTCCTGTTGCGAGAAGGGTGTTTAAAAAATACAGGATCAAGGCAGGGGAGGAATGAAACTTTATTTCCCATTTATTTGCTTTTAGGCTTGGAACAATATAATTATAAAAGTTATTGTAAGACTGTTCATTCAGTTTTTTAACAATGTGTATGTAAGCTTAAAAATAATTCAGAATATATGAAATGTTGGTTCTTTTTAAGGCTGTGTCACACTTCAAATGAACAGTAAATTTCATCAGAGAAGTTTGCTTTAACTGTAATGCCATGGTTTCATCTTTACCTCCAATGCCCACTTTACCTTTGGTGTAAAGGCTTTAGGCTCTTAAAGGCACAGTTAGATGGCATTGAAAGTCCTGAGAATAAAACTTCAACTTGCCAGCAGACTATGTCACTGTGTGGGATGGCTTATATGCTTGGCTTTATGATGGCCAAGATTTCCCTCTTTCCCAGGCTGATGAGGGCCCTGTGTAAAAATGGGGCTCACCTGGCCATCATGGTTGCTGTGTCTTCCTAGTTGACACTTATCAGGGTACTCATCAAGTGACCCTTCATTGATTCTTGAAGTTCTGTATAAAAACATGAGTGTAAATGAGTGCTGCAATACAGCTATACCTTCCCAAAATGCATTTAACTCGCATCAAATCCAAGAGTCTTAGTCTGAGGGAGTGGAATAATGGTGTGAACAATTAGAAGGCCTTGTATTGTAAAACTAATAGAGTACATGTTGTGCAGATGGTTGCTTCTCATCATTAGATGCCCATTTGATTAGCCTACAGTTATTTCCTATTTTTAAACTAGAATAATATTCTCCAGATGAATAGGAGGGAAGGGAAGATTATGCCTGAATATTAAATGCCACTGAGGTTCACTTACCAGCCTGTGGCTCTTTCAAAAAGAACCAGGCTGAAAGTAAAAACACGCTGATTCTTAACTTTCGCAAGGTGTTACCTCTATTCTTTTTCTGTTTTGACCTGCCTTGTCCATTTTGTCTCTTAACAGCAGTCTGTATCGTAATGATAGAACAGAAGAGTTTTGTGATGAGCCAAGTTGCATGCATCGTAACCCTGTATCTACTCTCTAGAGAACAGTCATATAGCTTGAAGTTGTTGGGACAAGAAAGTAGCACATCTAAATCTCTTTTTCTAAAAGGTTTAACATAATAAAATGAAGCCTGCTGGGTCTTCTCTGAGAGCCTATTTTCACTGGCAGAACAGACTTTTTTCACAGAGTTTTTGGAGCAAAGTTATTTTGGGTATTGATCTTCAAAATCTGAAGTGCAGAGTACTGTCTCGGAATTCAGTGACATTTTACTGCGTAAAGATGTGTTGGAAAGAGTGTGCTGCTAGATTTCATGAGAAGTTGTAGTTTTGCTTCCTAAGCATGATTAGATCAGAAGATTAGAGAGCATTGGGGTTTTTTTTGGTGTTGGATGCTGTTGTATGTATGTTTAATGTGCTCTGTGAAGAAGTGTAAGCTAAGAGCCCTCTGTTCTCTATAACTATTTAAATCTGAAGATAACATGAGTCATGGAATAAATGAGCAGTGAAAGAAAGAGATTGACTGCAAAAAAGGAAAGAGAAGGTTCTGTAAACTTTCTGTGGCACTATGTACCCGCAGTCAGCATCATGTGAAGTTGCAGGACCATTGCAAAGCAAATGAGATAAGGAAGCAAGAAAAGTTGAGCAGCTCAGGTGCTGGAGTATGGGGATAAGTAGACCTGTGCTCCATTGCCAGTTTGATCACCAATCCTCAGGAGCCAGCTTACCCTGTTAATACTTTGATACCTTTCCGACCTTGACAATTAATAATTGTGAAGAAATTGTACGGGCCAGTGTGTAGACCACAGATCTCCTTAAATCACTGAATGTGACTTAGGTTGTACTAGTTTGTTCTGGAATTGTATATGTCAGAAATAGCTTTTTTCCTGGTCTTGTATATTATAGCTGCCTTGTGCTGTTTTGAGTTTGTGGATAGATACAGACAATTTCTGGATCTAATCTAGAAGAAATGCTGGAACCTTCTGCCAGTCCTAAACACATGCTGACCTTGGGAAAGGGAATAGGACTTCTTGGAGACTGCTCTTTCTACTGACACAGGTTATTTTCTGCTGCTGCCTTTCACTGCCTTTCTGCCCTATTTCATAGTGTCTGGAGCCCTACAATATAAAAGTTCTGCTAGTCTCCTTTCCTCAGCATATAAAGAGGATATTTAATACCATGTTTGATCATGTCAGCTGACAGAAGCACAGAACTAGCTGTTCTAAATATGTGGTCTGTTTGCACAGAGAACAAAGCACTGGTTACCTTTAACTGGACAATAACTATTATGCCATATTTTAAAGCAAACCAAAATTACAGTGCATTCTCAGAAACTTTTTTGGGACATCAGAAGGTGGGGTTTTATACCCAGTATTACTCCTTAGCTTCATATATTGTGTGAAACACTCCTGGTACAGGTCCAAACGCAGCAGTAGGATTAATGGATTGGATTTTCCTTGCAGCTAGCAAGTGCTTACTCCAACCGCTGAAGGAAAAATTCATGTTGCTTTGGCTTGCCCAATCTTTGAAAATGTATTAGTATAAAATTTCTCTTTATGGATTGTAACTTAGAGCATAATCATGTAGGCAGGTTCCATCCATGTTGGCAGGCTAGAGTTGTTTTTTAGCTAAGATCACTTTGGCCAAGCACGAGCAAGAAGCATTTGCTGAGGTCCTGGGGAAGCTTCACAGAATGCTGTTGATAATTCAACAGGCATCTAGTTTTTTCTGGATCATTTTAGGGTGAATGAAGCATGTCATTTGTCTGTCTTATGCTTACAGAGAAGTCATTTTTCAAAGGGGCTATAAAACTGAGGTCTTCAGTACTTGCAATTTATCATAGCTATCTTAACACTGTCAACAGAAGTCAGATTTGACTTTAATATAACATCTTTGAACAGCTGCTTTCTGCCTACCTCTGTTTCCTGTTTGGAAACACTTTACATCTTTTTATTTCTCGGGCTAAAAGTTGCGTGTAATAATGTTGATATGTGCCTTGCAATAAGCTCATTATTAATTGTTAGTACTTCATTGCAATCAAAGCACTTCTCATAATATAATTAAGCTTTTCTCTCTCTTTCTTCACCCCACCCTAAATAACAAATAGCCCATAAGATAAGCACAAAGAACAAAATCTGCAGTGAAAGTAAATAACTTTTGAAGTAAAGTTAGAGACTCTAGGATTAATTTGATGTAGAGTGTATTTTTGTTTCTAATAGTTGCCCTATCTGTTAAATTAAGGTTTGTTTCTCTTGCTTTGTCTGATTTTATTTTTTTTTTCATACATTCCAGTAGTGTTTTGGTGGGCTTTTTTGGTGACAGAAAGGCTTGCTCCTTTAAAAAAATTCAGAAACTAAAATTCTCTAAGTTTTTAGGGCATACTCTAATAGAATAGTGGCATGATTACTCTGAAGTCAATAAATGGAGATTTGTATTAACTCTGGAGTTTCTTCGGTCATGCAAGTGTAAGAAATTATGTACTTAGTGCAATGTCTTGTTTGGTCCCACAGTGAAAAGGTGCAGTGGAACTTCTGTCTCTTAAAACTGGTTTTGGTACTTTGTTTTCCACTGTAGTTTGATATCATCTTTGGAAATGACTTCCGATGAAGGCTCAATAACTTTCTGTGTAATACTACAGATACAAGAGCTCTACAACAATGAACTTTCTAAGGCCAGCAAGAAAGAAAGAAGAGAGCACTGAGAAGATAACCTTGTGAAAAGCACAACAAAACAAGATATTTAGTGAGATAAACCTCAGAAGTATGAATAGTTGCTGTAGGACTAAGATTCATTTGGATTTTCCTCTTCTAAAACTTTTTTAGTAAACATTATTTCCTAGAACCTCATTTTCATTTTATATATGAAGAAGACTCCCTTTGCATTTAGCTTTTGATTATTTGATTGCTGTTTGAACCAATGCTCTGGTGGCAGTAGTCCCAACAAGGGAATATAGTTGTGCTTGGGTCTTGGACTGGTGCCGCAGGGTGGCAGAGTCTGGTTTTGTAAGTGATTTTATGAAGTTGTCATTTCTCTAGGGAATTCTTAATCTGAAAACAAAATATTGCTCGTGTTCCATTCTCATTAACTTTGAAGCTACCACCTTCTTTCTATTGCATTAGTAATGTAATTGCAGATAATGTCTGTATAGAAGGAGGGGGTGGAGAAGGGCTTATGGCGTTACTGTACTGGTGCAGTAATGAGAGGAACAGAGGTGTGCGGTGGGAAATACCAATTGTTAGTGTTCAGGCAGTGTGTCAGTATGCTGTGTTGGAACTCTGTCTCTGTTATCAAATACAAGTCTGAGCACCAGAAATGAGGGAATAGGTAATTGCAGACTCCAAATGATAGGCTTTGAGGAAGGTATTTCTTTCACCTGAATTCTCTGGTGATTTTTAACACACTATCTCATATGAGAGCTTTTTTTCCTCAGTAGGGGAGGACCTGTATAGGGTCTGCAGGCACTATGTGACTGATCACTTTCATGAAACTTGAATTATGCTTGCCACCTCTGCATTTCTTTTGGGACTAGTGGAGATAAACCTGGCAAGAATAAAAACTGCAGATAGATGTGAAATGACATAAATGTTTAAAGGCAGTATTGATTATATATAGCCCTTATACTTAGGAAAACTGCCTGCAAACAGTGTGTTTAATGAGACACATTCTTGACACTAATTCCTTTGCATTAATTTTTTTTCCCTATCATGCTGCTCTATTTTCTGCTGGGAGGGGGTAGGGTTGTGCTTTGGAAGTTCAGGTTAATATCCATTGGAATAAGACATCTCTACTCTTTCATCTGTGCTCCTGCTGTTGCCAGCAGCAAGCCAACATGGAAGAACATGAGCAGAACAGTGGTGCATGTATGTCCACTTGTGCTCTTTCTTCTGGACAGACTGCATCTAGGCAGCAGCATCTCAAAAGGAAGTGGAAATGTAGGGCTGAGCTTGGCTTCTCTCAGAGGCAACTAGCCACTAAATTCCTTCACTGACTAGTGGGCTGGATTTGCATTGATTTGGTTATCCATACTAGTCCTAGAGGAAATCTGTGTTGCTTGGCAGGAAGTGTATGAGAAATGCCAAAAAATTTCCACAAGCTGCTTAACGCAAGATAAACAGCACCCCAGGATATATTTAATTCTGTTCAATATGAATTGGTCTCTGATTTTTTTTTTTTAATATCAGGGTCATGCTGTTTATTAACCTCACTGAATATTTTTATTGAAGTGCCTTGATGACAATGACACTTTAAAATTAGTACTTAATTATTGTGAATTATGGTGGAAGCAGTTGTCTTTTTGAAAGTCTTTTCCCCATGTGGTGTATGTTTTAATTTATAATAAAATCCATAGAAAGCTGTGTTTCTTACTCTTATAATGTGAAAAATATAAAAAATGAAACAAGCTTTTGAATGGAAAACCAACTTGTGATATTCTTATTACAAATACTATTGAATTATAAAAATGGAAAGAAGATCCTTCTGAAAATAGCTTTGCATACTTGCTATTCTTTGTGCTTGTCTGGTGTTCTCTGTAACTTTTTTCTACTTTGCCACTGTCCCCCTATAGGTAATGATATTGAGGCCTGACTTTTCTCATGGTTCAAACAACCTGATTCTCCTCATACCAGAAGGAAGTAATTTTATTACACAGCACTTGTTTTTGAAGACATTAAAAACTGCTTGTTGTTCAGAAGGGCTTGCTAGGCAGGGTAATTATCTCCTGCCTCCTATTTAAAACAAAATTGACCATCCAGGACATTATTCTGGCCCAGAATACAGTCTGCCCAAAGGAAAAAGCAGTTCTAGGGGCCAGGCTGGTAAAGCTACAATCTCATGTATGTTTTTTTGTTCTGCAAGGTAGGCTAATATGTGACTATACTATGCCAATGCTAGCTGTGTGAAATTATATGGCATAACAGGGTCACTTGTTGTGCAATCTGTCCGATCCCATGGGCTCCCCTTGCTATACCACCTGAATACCTTCTGGGTCCCAGAAGGTTTAAGTGAATTTGTTTCAGCTATTTTCCTCAAGCCTGGCTATTCCTACAGTATCTCCCTTACATTCTAATATGGTCAAGATCTCGACCTGATTGTTGTGGAGCTTGAGGGTTGGAATACATTTTTTTAAAGTCTTGAAATATTCATGTCAACTTGTGGGAGGAAAATAAACTGGAAACCACCTTCTTTCTATGCAAGCATGAATGTCTAATTTATCTCTGAGCTGCAGATTTGGCACCTGCTGTTTTAAGGCTATGTTATTTTTTTTGTAAAATACCATTATTGGCTTTAACCATGCAGGCTTTGTATATTGAAAATGATAAAATATTGCTAGCAAACAACAGCCCACCTGAGAATACAATATGAACCATAATTTACAGTAATTGGCAGTAGCTCCAAAAATTTCCATGGCTAATCATGTCAGCCACCTGAAAGAAGGTAATAGTTCTACTCCTATCTAGTTAACTTTGGATAGCTTAAAAGAAATCCCACTATACCCTTCTTCCCCTTTTTTTTTTT
>VXBL01000362.1:262448-277331 GCA_013400195.1 Aramus guarauna | reverse complement strand
TTTTTTTTTTTTAATCTAGGCCTTTGTGCTATAGGCTGCACAAAGCCCCTATATAACGTTATAGAAAGTTAAACCAGAACTGATTTTGGAAGCCAGGACTTTGTGGATGGCTTTAGAAACTTTATATCAACCTTCAAAGAGGAAGAGTTGAACATTTTCTTGCACTTTCTTTATTCCTTGAGTGGTCACTACAGAAAATACCGATTTGTAGAGTTAAATAGCAGAATGAGTAGTAGATACCCAAAGAAATGAAACATTGTCTGCTGTCTTGGGGTAAGAATTACTATGCAAACACCTCATAAGCATTATTTAAATCCAGAAATAAAATAATCCTTTTGTGAAGAGTATTGGCATTTATAAATGTATACAGAAGAACTTAATATTCCACAGCTATTTACTCTGTCTCTCTTGGCAAGAGTTAATTTACAGTATCTTTATGGCGTTTTAAAATACCACTATGCACATTCATCTCTGCTGTTTTATCCACTGAAAACCTAGAGAATTGAGAGCAATGTCATTCTACCACAATGTTGTCAACTTGGAAGTATCAAATTAAGTTAATAGGAAAAATTTCAGGCCCTTTATCCTATTCCCCATAGTATACACATGCACACTTCACACACATAAGTCTTGTTCTCTCAAAAGAGATCCCAGACAATTGCTAGCAAATCCCTTAAAGGCATCTGGATCAATGTGTTTTATATCATGAAACCTACTGAATTTCAGAAGCTGAGAGTAGGAAATACTTTTTTAATGTTAAGTGACTCTCGTTAATAATATAGTCCCTGAACATACCAAATAAACTTTACTATCTTGAATTTGCAGCCTTTCTTTTCAGTTAGAAAAAAATTGGTGCTTATGATTGGAGTTTTGGGAGCTGGTCTTTACAAGAGGGCAAAACAGAGGTGTCTCATGAGGGATTTGATTTCAGGTACAATGGATTTGGTTACTAGGCCTTGTTCATTGCTATGAATAGAAGGACAGACCTTATAAATAGAAAAGTGAAGCCATTGCCTAGAATCATTACTTAGTTGATTTTTTTTTTCAGTTCTTGTGTGATTATCCTGATAAAAGCAAAAGTGTAATCTTGATACTTTTATATGATTTTACAGATATTTCAAATTAACTATTAAAATCAGAGGTTCCCCAAGATAGTTGCTTTGAAAACTTTGACTACTTAAAGACATGTTTCTAAGGATATTTTTGTCTTTCTACTAACATTTCTTTATATGTGTGTGTTGGGTGGTATGCTTGATTTCTGTGACCTGTGGCTAAAATTACTTTGTTAGATCACCACATTAAGTAAACTGGCAACCTTTAATGATGACCAGTGAAAGATGCTTACCGCAGAAGTGTCAACAGACTAAAAGTAAATGTGTTCCATAAAGGAATTTTTGGCCAAATTAACAGCAAATGCTTCAGTTGTCCTGATGTCTTTGTACTACTTTGTCTCTACTTCCTTAACAGAAGTAGAGACACATGTTTGGAAGCTAATTTGTCCCTGATATATCTATCTTAACTCTTTCTCTCAATAATTTAGTGATAATGATTTCCATAAATTAACAAGAAAACACCCCAGATATATAAGAAAAATATTTTTCTTTACTGGAAATGAATTAAAGCTACTGTACTCTAAAGTTACAGCCTTATTCTGGCTTTGTATTGTGAAGTATGGCAGAGCTCCAATTGATTGCCTTCTCTTAAATGTAATTCTAATGTTTCCAGTCCATTATATTGGAGGGGACTTTTTTATATGGAAGAAGGAGCAAACTTGCTTGCTAGTAGAAAGAATGCAAGTTTTGTCCAGTTTTTGAGCATTTGAATATTGTGTGTAATCTCCATTTTTGGAAAGTGACATGTTATGAAAAATATAAAATGCATAAACTATGTATACAACAGAACTTCAACCAAATTGTTTCATGAATGAATGCATGTAACTTACCGGAGAGTAAGCCTAATCATGGCATTCATTTTAGAGCCTTCAAAAAAATCCCTTGCTGTATTTCTTTAAGCTTCCTCAAAAAGCATTTTAAGTAGCATCACTAATTGTTGCTAAATGGTATAGTATTTCAGGAAAGCTCTGGAAAATTATTCCTCCTCCCTCCTCTTCCAGAAGAGAATAACATCTCTTCCACTTATTCATGGAATAATAATAATAAGAAGAAAAAACCTTCTCAGATTTTGTAGCTTCTGTTGGCATCTTGCTGTGTGACCTCCGTGATCCTACGTCCTTACCTTGTTTGTTAGTCTCTGCTCTGCCTTAAAGTTCTGTCCTAATTGGGTGTCTTCCTTCTACTGACATTTCCTTCTGTAAAATTACCTACTGCTTTGTCATGAGGGGAATTTAAATACACTGACAGACTGCCTGTTATTTCACAAATGGATGCTTTGAAACATATATCTGCAATAGTATATTATTCTACTCAGGTCATGGAGATGAAAGGTTTGGGCATGAGGTTATCCAAATATCCTAATGCTACAGGACATCTATTTTTCTTCCACACAAGAGAAATGAAGTAGTTAAAAATTCAGTACTCATCCACCAGTAGCCTGCAATGCATTTTTATATTTGTGTGTATAACATCCATATTCAGGTACTTACATAAAGATTCATTTGTATTTGTGCTTGTATTTTGTAAGGAACTGTCTGAAATGTACATATGTTTTTAAAATACAATATTACCTGACCTAATAACTATGATTTTTTCTTTAAGTTTTTGAAGCCTTTCTAAGACAAAATCCTATAACAAGTTGAAATGGGCATCACTGTATTAAAATCTATAGATTTTTTTGTTGTTGTTCCAACTTTGTTGGAGCATTTCTTTATGTTCCTTAATATCAAATAAACCAATTGTGTTATTTTCTTAAATAGCATCAGAAGACTTAAAGGTGTAAGTGGAAAAAAAGATGAGAGAAGTCAAAATACACATTGCAAACTAACACTGTGCCTGCATATGTCCTGCTCCTCAGAGATGTATTTGAAGTTAGTGAAGTTAAACCAGGGCTGAGCTTAGTTTTCTCTGTCTTCTCCAATTTATACTTGCCATCCTGGTATTCAAAGTTCATTATCTTATGAATTATATTTGTATGATATTACCTGGGTCCCATTTTTAATCATTTATGCAATGTCTGACTGCTTTGTTGAATGTTAGGTCTTTGATTTGGTGGAAGCAGTGAATACAGCTTGCTCTGTTGGAGTCACAAGGTTTTTTCCATTAAGGTAACTTAGTTTCATTTTGCTGAGATACTAATTGAGCTTTCTCTTGCTTAAAATAGTATTACTGCATAAAGGATACTGAAAAAAAAAAAAAAGTAAATGTATGAAGGGAAGGGGAGAAAGAAAGATTCATGTCATTTCTATGTATGCTTTTTCTGTTAGATTTACTTGGGTATTAAAAGAATTTTATTTCAAATGTACAGTTTTATCAATTACAGAAACATGTTTTACAGTAAAATTTGAGCTGTTTTATACTGCTGGGGACCATGGAGCTTCTTTTCTGTTTGGAAATGACAAATGATTAACAGAACACAGGTTTTATTTGAGTCCATGCAAGTTATATGAATAAAAGTGCAAGTATGTGAGCATGAAGATATAGGACAGTATAACTAGGGGCAGAAGCTGTTTGTCTATTATTGGCTGTTTATTCCTTGATGTTACAAACTATTTTATTACTAGACAGCTCGGATTATCGCTCAAAAGCATCTCTTCACTTGTGATTAGTTAATATAGCAAAGTAGGATGAAATATGTATTTAATAACAAGATTCCTACCTGTTCTTGAAAGAAATCAGTGTTTTATATGTACCTGCAAACAGATTTACTTGGTTTTTTTTTCAGTTTTTCCTCTGTCTCCCGCCTTATCTATTCTGAAGCTTCTGGTACTGAAGCACCAAGCCAAACACATTTGGTTCCCTGTGGTACAAGTTACACTGAATGCATGGAAAATTGGGCTTTAATAGTTTCTGGTTTTTAACAAAAAAGGGGGTTTCCTGCACTATTTACATTTCAATTCTTGGTAACCATGCAAGAATTGCTCTAAAAAGCCATTGAGCTTTCATTATAAAAGCTGTGTGTATTCTATAAAGATATACACACACAAAATATTTTTATGCTTCCCTGGAAAATAACCTCTTTAACAATCCAATCTGGAGAACTGTTCAATCTCTTCTCTCTACCCAGAGCTCCTACAAGGAGGATTTACCTTTTTGGAATGAAGGGGTCTCTAAGCTACTGTAAGCTGGTCCAAAATAGAAAGATGGAACATAAACAGAAAAAATGTGCAGTATGTTCACAGAGGGAGAACTTCCAACAAGTTGCTTTTTTTTCTTTTTTATACTTCTATGGAGCAAAAAACCACAGATGAAGCTTTAGAGTTAGGCCGTTGCCTGTGGTACAAGTGTTGGTTATTTTGGGATGTAATTTGTGATTACAGAAAAGGGTCTGCACCAAAACAGGCCGTGCAATAGAAAATAGAGGAGAAGATTGCAGATGGGAGAGCGCGATACTTTGAAGCATGGATTCAGTCAGCTTTTGGCTTACTCTTCTACTCCAAACTTTTTCTGCAGTGCAGAACTAATCTGTTAATGTTTGACTTTACAACTAGAACTGCTTCTCTGGAACTTTATGGGGGTAGCTCAGAAATACTGCATTTCTTTTATTTCATCCCATTAATAAAACCACAACAAACAAACCCTTCCAACAAACTCTTCATAGTGGAAGAGTGCTTTGTATGAGATAGCTTAAGAAAAGTTCCTTTGAAGTAGTATGTGTGTGTGATCATTATAAGTTTACTCCAAAAATAGCAATGAACCCTTTCTATTTGCTTTCCTAGGCCAGCAGTACTTGGTGAAGGACTGCCTGAGGCAGGTAGGGTCACAGTTGCCAAGCAGATGTATTGCAGATGTATTGCTGATTGTGGCTTGTTTCTGTAAAGGTAGCTTTCAGCCCAGTTAATCTACTCTGTGTAATTTGAAGATCCTTACCATCATATTAATGGAGCTCTTTGTCAGCCTAATAGGGTCTGTAACATTATTTTAGACAAGGAATCCATGCAGACCAGGAGAGGAAAAAAAAACCCCAAACAACCCTGATTCTTTCTTCAGTTCAGTAACAGCAAGTAAACAGGAAGACTGGATTATAATGAAATATTTTTTTATCTATGAATGCAATGTCACAGGTTTTAATGATTTGAGACCTTACACTTAAAATCCATTTCAGAACGTCAAATTCCTGTGAGGATAAAAGTCTCTATGCATTATTACAATGTGGAACAGATGACCTTCTAATTTCCATTGTTTGTAGCATAGGGTAGGATTCATCTGTGTATCTGCCACTGAAAGAAAAATGATACTGCTGCCATTTACTCTGTATTCAGTTATCTCTTGGGAGAAGGAGAAGGGGGGAATAAACAACATTCACAAGCACATACAACCAAATTTGAGTGTGTTTTAAACCCTTAATAGCGGAGTAAAATTTGGATATTAAAAACACAGGTAAAATGTACTGTTCTGACTCAGTGGAACAGTATACTTGAAATTTCCCCTCATTGGGATATGTCTTTCCTTCCTTCTGTGATAAGGTGATGCAGAGAGGCCCAATGTAAACACAGCAGGAGGCTGGCAGCATGGCAGGTAAACAGCGACTGCCTTTATTTCTGAAGTGTGTTGTGGCATTCAGCAGTGTTTCTACAAGGCTTAATCTGCAGGCTGGATGTATGTATCTAGACCTAAATGGGAGGGAAGAGGGAAGGAAATGGCTTACAGGACACTTGCTAGTCTGACATGTTCTGTTTGGAGGTCAAAATAATTTACAGCGCAGTATGATTATAGATGCAGGACCTTTCATGAGCAGGGGGCTCTATTCTGTGCCAGGTGCTCACACAGACTCTTCTGTGTCAACCATGTGAGAAAAAGCAGCTTGAGCGATCAGAAGCGTTAGAGAAGCAGCACACCACACCAGCAGGTACACTGCTGCTGGCCAGACCTCCCCACTTTCTAAAACATCACGCACCAAAGCTTCCCTTGAGGGGCCATGCATTCCTTTCCTTTTTTTCCAGAGTGGGATCCCCAGCTCTGGTGCCTAATTCCTGCCAAGGTTCTGCCTCCCCAGATCCATATGCCTTTTCCTAAACCTTATCTGGTCCCACATGCTCTAGCAGAAAGGGAAGTCTTCCATGTGGCTGAATTTGACCCAGCTTCTGTGGTGTACACAGCAGGGAAGGTGCAGGAGAAGGTCACAGTGCTAACCTGCTTCCACCTAAAACAATGTCTGCTGCTCTCGTACCAGGCTCTTCATACAGGTTACTGCCTCAAAGAAATTTCTTCCCTGATAGAGAGCTAATACTACAATACACAGAGACCAGAGAACATCCAGCCATTTAAGCCTGGTATGCTTGAACTGCCTGACAGCTGCGTGTCTCCGATAGCAAGGGTATTTGCCATAGCTTGGTGTTTGGCATCAGCCTGAGAGGGTTTGCTTGAGTTATTGCCACCATTTGTTCACTGAGACAGGAGAAGATATGGCGAGACTTCAGCCTAGTACTGCGCTCCAGCCTGGGACTCAGCGTTTTCTTGGTTTTGTCCCAGCAAGCTGCTGAGGGACTTGGGGCTGGGTCCCTCCTGCCCCACAGGTGGGTAACCGGGGTGCTGAATCACTGGCCGTCCTTCAGTTACTCTCTTAGGTGCTTGTTATCAAAATACATCCATTCTGTGGAAATAGGGTTTGTTTTGTTGGTATGTTGTGTTTGGTTTTGGTTTGGTTTTTGTTTTGTTTTGGGTTTTTTTTGTTGTTGTTTTTGTTTGTTTTTTTTTAAATAAAGATCACTCCCCTGCAACAAACCCTTTCAGAAAAGTGCCTGAGAAGTTGCTGGGGATGGATGGAGGCTAATGTAATTATCGATGGAGCTGGGATAAATGTTATCCCACATAATTTTCATCCACTTGTATTGTTTAGTTTGCTAATTGAAAACTGATTGTGTTTGCTCCAGTCAGTTACTAATTTAATTTGCAATATTGAGAAATGACACTTTGATCAAATTATTTAAACGGAGGTGATTTTGGCCAGTAAGTATCATCTGAGCTCGATACAAGATGAAAGTAACAGACTTCAGTTTTGTTGAGCATATAAATCTGAAAAACCAAACCAAAACCAAACTGGGACTCTCGCTTGTCTGTGAACGTTTGGGCTCCCACTTTAGTGGTGCAAGGAGGGCCAGGGGCCTTCCCCATGGCGGGGGCCTTCCTCCCCCATGGCGGGGGCCTTCCTCCCCCATGGCGGGGGCCTTCCTTCCCCATGGCGGGGGCCTTCCTTCCCCATGGCAGGGATGTCAGCACAGGGTGCAGCTGCCCCAGCCAGGGAGCAAGATGAGCTGGGGGAGGGCTGGGAGCACCTCCCTAAGGCCATGGGAGGGGAGCTGCAGCCAAAAGCAGCCCCCATAGGTGGGGCTCGGCCCTGGCTGCAGGCTCCCTCCCGCACAGTGCTGTTGGGGAGCCTGCCTCCATGGCTCCAGTGGGATGGGGCCTCCCTGTGCTGTGCTGGCTCTGAGCAGGCCCTGAGCCCCCAGAGCCAAATGGCCACGAGGGGAAATGCGCTGGAGGCCCTTAGGCCTGGGAAGGAAATGCTGGCATTGACTTTACTGGGTGCTTGGGAGTCAGCGCTTCTCTAAGTGCGGTTTCCGTGACTTTACACCCTGTCACACTGTGCCATGGCGTTACACGGCATTACTGTCTTGGGATTTGACTGAACTAATGGAACTGGCGTTCACATTAAAGGTCTGTGAGATCACCTCATGAATAACCTATGCCATTAGCCTCTACTTATGTCAGACTATTACTTTAAGCAAGAAAAAAGAACGAGAATAAATGTAACGTGGTATTTAAAGTCCAGATTTAAAAATATCACCCGATCAGCTGTATGCTGCTACGTGCACAGCATCGTCCTTGTAAATAGAAATACCTTCTCAAACTGATACTATGAGTTTTTTTTCTTTGGGGATACTTGTCGTGGTAGTTATTACTTAAATAGCAGTATTTCACACTGTCTGTGAAGAATGAAGCTGAGTGTGTGGAAAGGTGTAATAACAGTGGTACTGTGTTTGTTCTTTCTTAAATGCAGTTTGGATTGTAACCCCACCTCGAGCAACGTACATTGTCAGATCCAGCAGTAGTGGTCTTGCTGCTTTCGGAGTCGTTAACCAGCAGACCCAGGGAGTCTCCTTCAGTGTTAGAGATAACTTCAGCGTATTCCGCTTGGTTTTCTCTTTGATATATTCTATTTATAGAAGCATACAGCTTAAAACCTACACAATTATTTGAACAAGTTTCTCCTTATGACAAAACGTGTCCAGTGGTTTACACCTATGAGGTGGCAGCTTGACACTGGGAAGCTCCTGAGCTCCAAAAATGTTAGGGGCAGCAACATGGAAACTTCGAGGTGAGATAAGGGACAGAGTGAAGTGGCAGCTAATGTGGTTTATAATGACAAGAGGGGAGTAGGAAATGATTGGATGTATTTGACCTGAGATCAATACATGAAGTAGAAATTTAAGAGCTAGAAAAAATAGAGGATAATAAATATGAGTGAAAAGTTTGGGTATTTTCGAGAAAAAATTGGAACATTTTTAATGTTCTGTAACTTTGAAGAAGTGCCACTCTACACATGGTGGCATGAATGAAAAGCAGAACATGTTACTGCTTGAAATGTCTTGGTGTTGTTGGTTTGATGGTCTCAGTGTTATTTTTAAAGCAGTTTTTGTGTAGTCCTCTTGGAGGTGAATTAGAGCAAACTTTTTGTTTGTTTAGTTCAGTTTAAAAATAATGACAAATATTCCTTAACTATGTAACCATCTAGGTCATTTAATTGAAACATTAGGCTGATCAGGTCCATTCTGAAAACAGCATCAGTGGCAGTAGGGCTGACAGTGACAAGTGATATTTTATTCATTTTTTTTCCCCTATAATTTGTCACCATTTATTCAGCTCATTCTGCATATATCCCATGACAATACCAACTTTGAATTTTAATTTAGGGTCACCTCTAACTTTATTGCAGGCAAGGCATTGTACGTAACTCAGTGCCCTCAGAAAAACTCAAGTGAAAAACTAAAGTTTCATCAAGCAAGCTTCTTACAATTACTATAGGGAAAAAATATGCTAGTATGTAGAAAGTTGATGTGTCTTCTCAAACTCCAATTTCTATGATTTTGTGATTTTATTTTTTTTTTTTAAATGTGAAAGAGCTGTGTGTGAAACTGTGAAAAACTTTGTCAGGGGCTTTCTGCCTTTAGCTTGAGAGTCCTGCAGGGGCCTAGGGGTGGCTGGGCTGTGGCCAGCCTCAGCCACTGCCCCTGGCCCATCTCTGCTTGCTGGGGGCTGTGGGATGGGGCTGGTTGAAGGAGGAGGGTACCACATCACCCTGGTGGTCCCACAGCCTAGCCCTGAGGTTTGAGGGTTGCTGCAGGGGAAAGGCTAGAAGAAAATGTGTCCTGGAGAAATGTTATTAACTGATGTAGGAAGACTAAAAGAACTAAGGAAGGTCATTGGATGAGGTGGAAACTCTAGGAGTTAGAAACCCGGAAAGTGATGTGAAGATGGAAAGAAGGTGTTGAAAACATAAGGAATTAAAAGCTACCTTTGTGAAATGGAAAATGCACTGGTTGGAATCAGATATAGTACATCCTCTAGAAGGAAAATATTAAAATAAAGGAAGAAAGAGCAATAGAAAGTGAGTTTAAATCCTAACAGTAAAATATAGAAAGCTCTTCGTTCATTTGAGGAAGGAGAAAAAGGAGATGAATAGCAGTGAAGGAAATATTGAGTGGAGAAAACTCTAATCTCTCTCCATACACTGCTAAGCAAGTCTTTATTGTGATTGATTTGAAGATTTCACCTTTTATAATGTTGGAAATATTGCTAAAATTTGGTGATAAATTCTTTCTTGAAAAAAAAAATTTAGATAATACGGGTCCCCCTCAAGAGATTTAATCGCTGTTTTAAGCACTACTTGATTTAAAAAAGGAAAAAAAAATCCCCCAAAACCAACAATGTAGGCTGCTCAAAGGGTCTGAACACTTGTGATGCTCCATGCAGACAACTCACAGTGCCCCCGACTGAGATTTCTGAAGCTGTCCAGGCACCTAGACCTGCAATCCAGAAGCTGAAAACTTGTGGCATTGCTTTGTTTTTATTTTGTATCTCTATCTCTGGAGAATATCTCATGCTTCAACACACAAGCATGACCATGGTAGGGATTTGGCTTATTAAAACCTAACCATTTGTTTGTAGGTCAGGTTTGGCATTTATTTCAAATTGCTCACAACTGAATCCAGTAAATAGAGACAAGAGTCATGATAATGGGTAAAGGAGAAGATGGCTAACATTGCCTCATGCTCTCTCATCTAGAGAGGTAAACTATTCTAGGACTATACACAACAAGGTACTGATCAAAAGGGATCTGAATGCAGTAGTCAATTATAAGTAATTAATAACCATAAGAAGGAAAATATTTAAAAACCAGCAAGATGAGAATTATTGGATCTCTCTCTGAAAAACTACAGTGCTGGATAAACCCCAAAAGTCTAAGGCTAATTATTTTGTGAGTAATAATTTAGATACTAGATCAAATCTTGGGATTGTAGCTTTTTCCATTAGGGAGATGTCCTATTACTTCAGCTTTTATGCTGATTTATTCAGATGCGTAGGGGCTATTGTACTCTATTGCTCAGACAAAGAACAGCTGGATGAGCTATACTACTGAGAATACAAACCACTACTGCATTTTCAAACTGAAAAATTCCCAGTACTGAAGCTATGTTGTTCTTGGCATCAGACTGGGTATCTCTGAGCAAATTTCCTTGCTAGGGCTGATCCAAGGAATAAAACTTAATGTATTTGTTGCTTTGTTTGGCTTCTGTTTTTATTTTATTTTTTAATTTTTTCTCCCAAGGTTCTTCTCTGTCACACTAAAGTTGTTAAAGTTGCAGGCAGAAACTAAGATGCACGGGTAATATTATTTCTTATTAAAAATTAACTTTATGCTTAGATATGTGAAGGAGATGATAAAAAGATTGCTAATGTGTATAACTTTGCTTGGTAGAATAAGATGATTTTACTACAGTAAATCCAAATTTTCTGTATATGTATTATGCTTTATTTGGGATATCTTCCCTTTATTAAACTAAATAGTTCACCTATCATATTGGCAACATTGCTAGGATCAGAAGTCCCTCATAAATCTTCTATCAAAAACCCTAATGGTTGTCATTTTTATTCATGTTTCATCACATTCTGTGATGTCTAAACAACCTCACCTTATGACGCACATTCCAGTCAAGGGTTTGTCTCCTTGCTTGATAAGTGAAAACTTGTATTTACGTCAGAAAGAAATCATCATGCCAAACCATAAAGTTTTAACCAGATAGGCTTTACAGGAACCCAGTTCCTTCCTGCTTAAATCATTATTGGAATTACCTTATAGATAAACCTAACATTTTAAATAGATACTTAGCAATATATGCCTTCAAATCTTATCTTCAATTTATAAAGAACATCTAAAATTCTTAAACTTTATTTAATCTCTGCCTAGCAAACAGTCACTGAAATATTTACCAATTTTTTGGCATCGCTTTAACTCTGTGGATCTCTCCTACCACTTTAGCAGTTTGTTTAAACTATCCATATAGATAGTTGCCTTATGGCTATGCTGCTTAGTGTTCAAATGTATTACTTTCCCCTTATGGTTTTCATTATTTGTCAAATGTCTCTGAAGATGAAATGCCATCATCTTAAAAATTATGCTTATAAGTTTTTTAAGAAAATGTTCCTTTGATAGTTTTATTGCTGACCTCTCTTTTGTTTTGATGCTCCTTGCTATTTTTAATGTACCCAATGGATGCAAGCATTTAAATGGAACTTTACTTAGATAAGGTATCAACAGAACATTAGTAGTGTTTTTGTACTGGAACTTCAGAAAGAAAAAAATCTGTCAAAACACCTTGTAGACTATTCTTTTGTACCTGTAGTATTATGTGGTGATTCCTCTTGTAGGTCTAGTTCAAGGCAGAACTGTGTGCATCCCTGTACAGTAAAAAAGTAATTATTGTATTCAGGTTCATCTTAAATTTTATGCTGCCTTGGTCTGAAATAAACAGAGATACCACGTAAAAATAGTGCACACTGCAAGAATCACAGATTGCTCAAAGCTTTGTCTCAAGAGGATTAGATGCTGATTTTTTTGGGGGAAAAAAAGTCACTCTTCCTATGGTAACTGTGGTGATTGTATTTCACAGATGTGACAGCTGAAAAAAAAATAAGCTCTGTATGCAGGGGAGTTGCTATCTGTAAGACTTGTGTGGCTTCTAAATCAAGTTAGTGGTTATTCAGACATATTTGCTTAAAAATTACAGAACATTAATGTAAGCCTTGAGTTTTTTGAAAGAAGACATATTACTTTGGAGTCCCAAATGCTCTATTAACAAGTTCAAATGCTCAAGTGGAAAAAAATTTATAAAAACTTACAGGAAGTATGTTGGCATGGCATCTGTCCATACCTCTTCCATTGTCCCTTGAGCAGAAATATGTGCACCTATTTTGGTCAAAGTTCAGACCTTCCTTCTCATAGAAAACTCCTATTGATTTCGGGAAGAAGAATCAGGAGTAGTAGTTGCCTTACACGCATGTTTTATTGAGATTTACGTGCAAACACTTTAAGATGTTCAGCTCTCTGACTCTGGAGTAAGCTCACACTTCTTCTAATACTAATAGGAATATAGCAGGATATCCAGTATAGCAGAGCTATTCTGTAGTTTGTTCAGTTTTGTATCTCCATGGAGGTTATTTACACCCTGAGGGTCTCTCAAGTGCTATATGGATTTTAGTCATTCAGAGGATAAGGAACTAGATCTAGCTGATTCTTTTACTAGGCATTGATCTGCACTTTCCAGGAGCATGTTTGCAGAGACATAAGCAAGGTATAAAGTGACTTAGTGCTTTTCTTCTTTTTTTTTGTTGTGTTTGGTGGGGTTTTTTGGTTGTTGGGGTTTTTTTAGTAATATATTTTCTAGTGGGAAGGCATGAAGCAAAAAGATCAAAGTGCCTTTAATGTGTGAAAAATGTTCTCCTGTACTTGACTTCTGGATAGAGGACTGTTTCAAGCTCTTCAGTCAGATGTGCACAGAAAACTTCCACTGAATTATCTGGGTTTTCATCACAGCCAGTGTAAAAGACAACTTGTTTCTCAGTAACTTAATGTTAAAGTTTCCTTTAATATTAAATATCAGAATTGTGAGTTCATATGAAGACAGGATAATTCAGGTTGGAAGTGACCTGTTGAGGTGTCTAGTTCAACCTCCTGCTCAAACCATGGTCAGTCATAAGGTTAGATCAGGTTGCTCTGGACTTTATCCAGACAAGTGTTGAAAGTCTCCACAATCTTTCTGGCCAAACTGCTCCACTGCCTAACATCCATACCCTGATAAAGTTTCTCCTTATGTCTAGTCTGAAACTCTCTTGTTTAAGCTTATTCCTGTCTTATCTTGTCTTCCTGCCAGGCACTGCTGTGAATTCGGCTCCATCTCCTTGATGCCTGTGGGCACTGGTAAACTGCTGTTAGATTCCCCTGAAACCAGCTCTTCTCTAGGCTGAACAAGCCCCAGTCCCTCAGCTTCTTGTAGGGCAAGTGTGGTCTATCAAGTGCGGAGTAAACAAGGGATCATCCTTTCACTCAGCCTGCCAGTTGCACTCCTGTTAATTCAGCTGAGGATGCTGTTTAGCATCTTTGCTGCCAGAGCACTCTGCAGGCTCGTGGCCTTTTCTTAGAGCTGCTTTCAGCCTGGCAGTGCCCAGGAAAGGGATCCTTCTTTCCAGGGCTTTGTATTTGTTCTTGCTTAATTTCATAAGGTTGATGTTGGCTCATTCTTTTGAAAGCCTGTCTAGGTCTCTCTGCATGGTAACCCTGCCCTCAAGTGTATTGACTGGTTCCTCAAGCTGGTGTTATCTGAAAATTTGATGAGAGTGCAGTCTGTTGCATCTTCCAGGTGACTGATAAAGATATTAAACAGGACAGGGCGCAGTGCAGACTCCTGCAATACTTCACTTGTCACAGGCATCCAGGTAGAGTATGATCCACTAACCACTACCTTTGGGATTTGGTCATTCAACTAGTTTTGTGGCTGAATGCAGACACACTGTGTAGATACACCTACAGCTCTTCTAGCTTAAAATGTCTGGGATAATATTTTAAGAACATTCAGATTAGATGTTTTTAGCTAGCAGGCTGCTTCTGTGAAGGGACTCCTGGAGTTTGTGCAACACAACCTATAAATAGGTGAGAAGTACTTACATGAATAATTCCTGTTTGATAGTGAAGCATAGTTTCAGGCTATGGCTCAGCTGGCAGTCAGTTTAACTGGACATTGCCCAGACCTTTCTACCTTTCTCCAGCTACTTAAGTGACTGGGAATGAAGATATATGGAAGAAAAAAAAAAAAAAAAAAAAAGGTGTTTCCTCTTCATAAGATCTGATCTAATTTTGCATTAAAATATTAGCGTGGGCTTTCCAGGTGGTTCAGTGAGAAGTACAGTCAAGGAAAACTCACGAGACTCTTCTTATGTGGAGCTAAGAATCCTTCAAGAGTATCCTTGGATATAGCGGAAGAACGTACAAATGTAATTCATTTCAGTTGGCCATCATGTTCTCAGGAAATGGGGCAGAGAGGAAATGTAAGAAAAAAATAAACCAACCAAACAACGAGTAAGCCAGACTGTGACCTGGTACAAGTATGTATAGATCCATTGGCTTTCCTTGCTTTGTTCCATACTTCAGTTTGACTTTTTGAGCAATGGTTTATCCAAAGAGAAGACAATCCAAGACCTGAAGTTCTATTTATCT